>APFE031341637.1:119895-138158 GCA_000404065.3 Pinus taeda
CTTACCACAGTATTAAATGCATTCAGATGCTCTGTCACCGAGTCTCCATCTTTCATCCTCAGGTTATACAGATTTTTCCGCAGGAACAGTTTATTCACTAGAGATAGAGATTGGTACAAAGTCCCTAACTTGTCCCACAAAGACTTCGTCGTAGCTTCCCTGATACATTCAAAAATACTGAATCTGAGACACACAATCGTATTGTGCTCTTTGCCTTCTGATCCAACTTCTTCCATTCTTCATCAGACACTCCCGTTGGTTTAGTACCCTAATCTACCGTGATCCACTACTCTTTATCCACCAACAGATCCTCCATCTTGAGTTTCCACAACTCAAAACTCTGACCATTAAATTTCTTGATCTCTATCTTTCCACTGCTCGCCATCTTCTTTCACCACCAAAATTGATCTTGCAAATCTCCCATTGAATAGGGTTTACCACAGACCCGAGCGAAACCCCTTAGCAACAAAGGTGTCCCCTTGAAGCCAAAACAACTCTGATACCAAATGTAGGTTTTAACCACATACAAAAATTACCTCCATACGAATTCTAAAATACATAAAATAAACAATGCGAGATCATAACACATAAAACACATATACACAGAGATTTTCCCCTGGATCTTAAAACCGGGACTACCAACTTGATTTTTCATTATTTTCCTTTCAATGTTACAATACATATTTATACATGCTGAAGCATCTAATACCATGGACCGAAAAACATTGCTTCCAATACCATGGACTGAAAACCATCGCGTCCAATACCATGGACTGAAAACCATCGTGTCCAAAAAACATGTGCGAACATCATGCACAAAACCATAGTTGGGTCCACCCAACCCAACATAGGGTCCAACCCCAGACCCCATAAAGTGGGGTTACGGGTGCCCTTCAAACCCTGTTAACTACATGGAAATAATTTAACACAACCCAACATTGCACGCGATCCTATAAGCCCATAGAACCATTGGTACGTGCAGGTCCCAGTTAGTTTGCTTCGCATTGTGGACCTTGTTCAGTGCTTCACATAATTTGTTAAAGGCTTCTACATGGATAATGTCTTCTGAACTTGGTTTTTCCATACTCTGTGGTTTTACACAGAGGGGTTGTTCGCGTCATTGCCTTGTCCGCACCTGCTTACTGACTATGTCTCCTAGCGCAAAGACTATGTGCATCCGTGCAAGTTTCGCACCATACTCCTGCATCCATCTGGATAGGTGGGTGCATGGACCGTTTCGTCCAGAAATATTGTCTTTTAACTGCATCTGAGGCTTCCCAAACTACATGCACATCATCCTCCTGCAGTCGCGCTAGTCCTCAAAGCTTCTTTGGTGCGTACCCCACTACCTTGCAGGCGTAGCATGCAATACCCATTTCAAAGCTTCGAAACATTGTTGTTCTAGCAATTCTTTTTCAAATCCATTCAGGAAATCATCCACCTCACTTAATCCATCATATGTAGGCATATCTCTTACCTCCTTCGCTACACAAAGTAGTGATATCATCATCATGTTACAATTTAGTGTTCTTACCTCGTCTAACCGGTTCTGCCATCGTTCTATCTCCTCGTCAGAATCCGATGTGTCAGAGCTTTTGTGCTCCCATGAGATTCGTCCATTCGCGGTCGGATTCACCTAGTCTTGCTCTCGCATGGTTATCTTGTAAATGCATTCCAAGTCAT
Source organism: Pinus taeda (assembly GCA_000404065.3). Taxonomy (NCBI): domain Eukaryota; kingdom Viridiplantae; phylum Streptophyta; class Pinopsida; order Pinales; family Pinaceae; genus Pinus; species Pinus taeda. Next base: position 121,579 of record APFE031341637.1, read on the forward strand.
CATCGTTTTCATAGTCATGCACCGCCTCCGTGTAGTGCTATTCTTCTGCAGGGTCCAAAGTTACAACCATGCGCAAAGTCTTTTTCTCATAATTCATCTTGCGCTTCTTCAAATTTATCACCCCATTCATGTTAGTGGCCCAATCTATTCCTAATAACACGGGGTAGGTATTGTTGTCATCAACATCACTTCAAAATCTGCTAGAGCACTTGCTCCTTCAATATCCATTGTGATTCCCTGCAATCTCCCCATAGGTAGGATATTTTGTTGGTTCACCATTCGTAATTACTGTAGGCTTTCCCATGCGCTCCCATATCTACTTCGGCAGGACGTTCACGTCCGATCCTAGATCCAGAATCACTTGCTCCATCGCATATTCCCCAATATGTGCGGTCAATCGCATTTCCCTTCTTATTTTCGTCGTGTGCTTTCTGAGTTTTTAGACTACACGCAGTTCTCCTTGTGTGGTCCCAGCGCATCTATTTATGAGTTCTTACAACCTCTTTATAGCCTTGTTGGGGTGCATCAGCTTCATGCATGTTTCCAGGGACGTGGTGAGCATCGATGGGTCCATCTCTGGCTCTAGTTTGTCCTTACTTCCTGAAGTGGAGAGAGCAACAAAGCTCTTCTTGGCTTCCATAAAGGTTTTCTTACTGCGCTCCAAATCAAAGTCTAGTTCCTTTGTTGGAGCATTATGAACCCAAGTACTTTTTTCAGGTTGCTTGCCTTTGTCATCCCCTGTCATAATTCCACTTCGAAGCACAATATTTACATTAGGGTCTTCCTCGCGCTGCTCAAACCTCATCATTTGCAAGTTCTGAGTTGAGGGAGGTTGGAGTGCTCCTTTATCACGCAACCTCGGTATCAGTGTGGGGAAATCCTCTCTTTCATGGTCAAAGAATGTACAATACAAGCATGATGGTTGCCTGGGATTCATACAATTGTGGGCATAATGTCCCGGCCCTCCACAACTGTAACATATTCGTTGTCCACGACTTCTTCCCTGTCCTCCCCCACCTCGGCCTCATCCGCACCCCTGAAATCTGGTTTGCGCCATCCCTGCGTTCTGGTTAAGGGGCCACGTTTCAGCCTAAAATATGTGTTAGAGTCGGTCTAGTTATCCCTCCGTCAGAGATCAAAACCCTTTTTTGCACTTCATGTTTAGGTGTCCCATCAGTTTTGATCATTTGCACTCGTTAAGAGCATGCCATAAATCTGACGGAAAGGTTTGTGTTACTCATTCCCCTCATGCTTGGCACTGCTGGCTCAGGTCCATTTATAAAAAATCAAAGTCTTGAAACATTCATTCACAACCCTGTTTCAATTTCTAGGTCATGACAAGTGTTCTCGGTCATTAGGTCTAGGGTTAACTCAATTTGGTTTTTGTAAAGTCTAATAAAGCCAGCAGGCCAGAGGGAGGTCCTCGATAGGTTGTTATCTCAAAGATTTTTATCATTATACTGATAGATTATGACTTCTCTTCAAAACTGTGTTTTGAAGATAAGTCGACATTTCATTTTTGTAATAAATTTTCAAAAATTTCAGTTCTTGAATTGTCCAGGCGCAGCCCTGGTCTCCTTTGCCAAATCATATCACAGTTATCCCTGCAAAAAGTATCAAATAAAATCATTATTTCATCCAAATTTAAGAAGGAAACCAAAAAGTAGAAGTCTATTAATCCTGAAAGAATGTCAAATTGCCAAACATTATGAAGTGGGTTATTAAAATCAAATCTAATTTGGTGAGATATTTTCTTCACATATAAATCATGGAAGACCATTCATTTCCATCATTTCTCAAGGCAAAAGTCAAATTTGTGAAGAGGAGGGCAGAAGACGCATTTGAAGGGTTGATTGACAGGCTTGAGGGTGCGCGCGACCCATACAGAAGGCGCACAACGCATTGGGTGCGTTCGGCGCACTGGGCTCCATTGGCCAGTGTAAATTTGCATGCGCGCGGCGCATAGGGAGTGCACTACACACTGGGTGATGAGTGCAGCGCACATAGTTGGGAGCCCGAAAATGGTTTGAAAACTCATCAAATCACCCAATCTTCACATCAATTTGCCAGCATTGTTAGAGCAAAAAGCAGTTCACATTCAATTGCACACACAGTTTCATTCAGAGCAATTTATATATCAGCATACATATTCCAGACATCTTGTTTTCAAAGTCATGTCAGAGACGGATTCAGTTTATGAGCAGGAGTATGACAGTTATTCTACACCTAAGGGATGAGTTTGCACCATTGATGAAACTCATCGTTCGGTATTTCAGTTGCGAGGGCAGATTCTCGCGTCTCTATGCGTACCATGTTCGTTTGTTGATGCATTTCACGAGGGTACGTATGATGAATATTCCATATTTCATGTGTCGCAACATAGAGAGGATGGTGATTTTAGTACAAAGGAAGACCCCAGCACAGCAGTATAGAAGTATATATCATTACGCACTGATCAAAATCATAATGGTACATCAGTTGACGCAGCAGGGCATTACTTGGGAGGATTTCATCTCCCGTGACTTCTTCACAGCGCCACAGCCGCTTCCCGAGATAGTTCATGATGAGGGAGAGCCTTCACACCAGCCAGACATTCTTGAGACCGAGCATATAAGTGCTCCATTGTATGTGAACATAACCAGCGAGGCCACAGGGCCTTAATTTGCATCTACACGACGAGTACTATCTCCACCCGGGGTGGAAGGGGTCTCGTTGACTCCATCAATAGAGCGAGTATTATCTCCACATGATGTGGAAGGGGTCTCGCCTTCTTCTTCAGCACAGGTACAGATCTAGGATAGGGGCAAGAGGCCTATGCATGATGAGGGTCCTTCAGGAGGCCGGGACACGGATTTCACAATCATTGATGTTGATGCGAGCTCTCCTAGCTCGGAGCTAAAGGAGATCATCTGGGAGCAAAAGGCTGAGAATGAATCACTGAGAAAGAAATTGCAGATGGCTAAGTGGGTGATAAACTACTTGGAGCAGCGTAACAAATAGCTAGAGGATGAACATACACTTTATGAGTTACAGCAAATCTGTGAAGATCGAGAATTGGCCTGAAAGAGACATGGTTATATGACACCGGTTGATTGAGAGTCTATGCTCATCCATGTTAACACTCATCTGGAGAAATTGTTGGCAAAGGCCAATAGAGACAAAGACATGCTTCGTCATATGAAAACTCATTATTGGGCTCGTATGCATGTCTGCAAAGCAAAAATTAAGATTCTAAAGAGGAGGTTGAGGAGAGCACTAAAACGGCGGAAAAAGCCTGATCCACTCTAAAGTTTGGCCGAGGCTTCATTGGATGGACATAATACATGATGGAGGGTGTTCTCTCCGAATTTGAGCAATTTCGGAGAAATTTTTTCCATTTTGAAATTTTTGGCTTGCAAAACAGGTTTTTCAGCTCAACGCGTAGCGCGTCGACGTGTGCGCTTATGATTGGGACACTTTCTGGAGGAAAAATTTATAGTTTTGGATTTTTCATGGTAAGTTATGCATGCTCTAGTATGGCCAAGTCATTTCATCAAGTTCTGGATGATCAAAAGGCCAAAAACACCATGAAAAACACCTTTCTGCCACCTTTTGCAGCAGGAAGCACTTGTGGGAGAATGACGTTTTGGAGGGGAAAATGAGCTCTAAATTGGGAAATTCCACTTGGGCGGGATAGCAGACATCCAGGACTTTCCAACAAGCTATTGTGAGCTTGATTTTGATTTCTAGAAGTGCACCAAAAGTAGGCTGAAAGGCGTGCGGCGCATAGAGATTTTTGGTCAAATTTTCTCCTTCCAGCTCAGAATTTCGGCCAGTTATGACCAGTTTCACCTCTTGATGGGATTTTTGACCCATATTGATGTAATTTGATGTACATGATTTAAATTTGGCACTTATTTACCTATTATAGATGATTCATTAAAAAAATAGTAAAAATTTAATGAATGGATCAGTTTCCCTTCTTTTGGACGCAAGTTGTTTTGGATGCATAGATTTTAGTTCCATGATTAGAATTAGTTCGAACTGCTCCTAGAAGGAGGAGCTTGACCCTTAGAGGTGTGGGAAGGGGTTATGAGGTCTATATGATGTAATTTTTGAGACATTCTACAGGTTGGACACTTGGGATTGCTTTGGCATACTATTGTACATATTTTCTTTGCATTTTTGGCTAAGGAAAGACCAGGGTTTTGCGGCACTGTTTGGGATTCATGTGGCTTTATGTGTTGATGGTGTGCTTCTTTCAGTATATGTAAGTTGTTATGTGTATCATTTTCCTCCTCTCATCTTCTACAATTAAACAAATGAAGTGTTAAGGTAGAACCCATAATTTGATATGCTTTGCCTTTAAGTTTGTTTGATTTTCCATGTTTTCATCTGTTTAAGGAAAATCCTTGAAAGCTTCTTCCTCTCCTGAGCTCCTCGCTAGTCTGATCTATCCATCTCTTTCACTTTTAAATCATAAAGACAATCGCCTTCCTTGCCCCAATCGGAACTCTGCAAAAACTGTGTCTCATTCCCGCACCCAAAATTGCCTTTCCCTTAGATTCAACAAAAACCCCAAAAAATCAACTTCAAACTCCTTTTACTTCATACCTAGCCTAAAATTAATTACCAATTTAGTCATCTCGAGTCTCATCGATTAACTTTTGCCGAGATTGACCCGAGAGAGCCCTCTCCTGTCCTCGTAGGGCCAGCTATGAGGCTGAGTGTGGTTTAATGTAGCCTTGAATTTTACCTTATTTCATCCTAAGGTAGATTTGAGCGTTAACACTCTGTAGTTAGGAGTTCGATCCATCATCTGCTCGTAACTTCTATAGGTTTTCTCATCATGGCCTACTAATCTACAGAAATTACAGAACAATTGTTGTGCATTCTTTGTGTACTTCTACAATAAATGGCAGTTATATGTAGCATGCTTTCCTCCTATCTGACAAATCATGCACCATAATGTAGGCGTTGTGCTCAGTCCTGCTTGTGCCTCTAGTCTCAATGGAATTGGTCTTCCTCCTACAAGGTAATTAGCGAACACTGGGTAGTGGTTCTTGTCATATCCCTGGCCTTTGCACTTTATGCACCATACCTCCTCGCGCACTTCTGGGCAAGTTGTCTTGTCTTGTTTCAAACTCTGCATCTCAAGGCACAAGGTTTTCAAATTCGCATGGATCTGTTGAACTCCCAGGTTAGGATCTTGTATTGGGGTCTCATGTAGCCTCATCATGATCTCCAAGACCTTGGCCTGAGTGGTTAGCCTCTGTTGTGACAGTGTGTTCCTTAGATGCGGCGTTAGCGATGCTACAAACCATGCGCAACGTTGTCCATCCGTCAATGTCATATTAGATCCACGGATTGTACACTTCAGTGTTTGATCCAACTCCCAAGGGGTCTCTCGCCTGTAGGCCCACAATTTAAACTTTTACTATCTATCTAAATTCAGAATCCCTCCATGCCTTGATGCTTATAATTTTTATACAAAAGTTTTTGTTTTTGTTTTTGTTTTTTTTGTTTTTTTTTTTTTTTTTTGTGGAAAAACCTGTGAACATTTTTTGAAATCAACGTTTCGGACTATCTTAGTGAGTCCATCATCAGGGCAATGTGATTTGTATTTTGAGAAGAGAGAGCGTGAAATTATGGAGCTATTAATAGTTATTTGAGAAATATTTGATGTCTTTTTTAATGTCGACCTAGCTAATTATTAATTATTAATTAATTAATTTATATATATATATACAAAAGGTTCTGTGAACCAATTCTATTTCAGATCCTTAATAATTTCAACTAAACTGCAAGAATCCTCTCAATCCCATAAATCATGAACTAATTCCTAATTTAAGATCTACAATTAATTTCCAAATTTATCAATCCCTATAAACTCTCAACTATCATGATTCTCTCATGTTCCCCTTCATTCGAGAACATTTACAATAAGCCTCTCAATACTTAATTAGATCCTATTTTAATAAAATCACTCAAAAACATTAGAATTACATTAATTTGATGCATAGGAAACCAACTTCCTTAAAAAACACAAGACCCCTAAATTCTACAAAATGTACAAGTTTTTGGAACCATGATGCTCCTGCATCAGACTCCCTAGGTAGAAAACATTCATGATTTCCATATCATGTGTCCTCATATGCCAATAAAAAAACCTCCAGGGTCCCAAACATTAGTTTGTAACTGCCCAAATGCCTTGCACCTTTGCTGTTGTTGTATATTTGTTGTCTTCTAGTTCATCTTCTTCTCTTCAATCAGTTTCAAATTCTGATTGATCACTCCTCCTGTTGTCATTTTTCTCAACCTGGACTGTTTCATCATCAACTACCATAATTCTTCAATATCCATCTCCAGCACATCCTTGGGCTGGTACATACTCTGCCATTTACTGCTATCTCTTTCTCTCTGCTTCAGGGTGTTGTTCTTGTCCACTAACTTCGACACCTTCACATTCTGCATCTCTTCAAGCTCTTTCTCTTTCATGGCTACCTCCTCTTGCATCAAGTCTTGACTTTCCATCATTCTAATATCTTCGTTCTATGGATTAAATACTTCCATAGAATCTTCTTCTTTCTTCTTTACTTGGATGCTCTCTTGTACCAAATATTCTCCAGCATCTGCAACAAAACCTTCAATCATAAAACAATTGTTAAAATAAAAAACATAAGGCTTTTGTGCCTCTTCTTCCTTTGGAAATAATTCAGCTTGCCACTCTCATTTTTCCTCCTCTGTCAGCACATCAGTATGCTGATTCAACCTCTCGAAAGAATTCTCTAAAGGATTCTCGAGACTGTCAGCAAGTCTCTCTTCCACACCGTCTGCTTCAATAATGGCTTCCTGCTCTTGTCCACTGTAGTGAACTTCTTCATTCTCATTCAGCTCTGATTTTACAACCTGAACACTTACTCTTTGGTTTTCTAGCCTTTACTCCAAAAGAATTAACTCATGCCATAAATTTTCCATCTCACTTTGGATTTCTCCTAAAAGCTCTGTACAATCCTCACTATTTTCTTCTTTGTCACAAGTATAATATCTTAGTGACACTACTTCTTCATTCTCAATTAGAATAAAATTCTGATCCTCCATCTTTGTGATAGTTTTAGATGTCTATCCATCACTCTTCCTTTGGCCATTTAAGAAAATCAATTTCTATTTGTCCTTACCAATAACAAATTCCTTATCATAAGACATACTTGTCTCATCTCTACTGAAGAGATTTCCTTCACTAAGCAAGGAATTTATGAACTCCTTCTACTGTAACAACTCAACTTGATCTTCATTTGAAAGACAATCATCATCAAGACAGTTCCATAGGATGGTTTGTCTTCTGCAATACCTGCATTCACACACAACTTGTCAGTTTTAAAACCACAAGACCTCACGATCTCACTTGATGATTCAATCATCAATTCCTCCTGTTGTTCCAAATCCTCTACATGACTCAGAAATTTATCATTGGTCTTCTCTTCAATCTCCTCAAGTCCTTCACTTGGTTGTGTGATATCCTTCCCTACTTCTTCCTGCTTTTGGCCATCATCATGAGTCAAACTTCCTCTGCTTCAGTCCTGGCAATATGCTGAAAAGTAAAACTTTTCCCCAATTGTGTACAGGCATTTACATGAGACCTATCTATCTCATCTACTTTTAGAACAAAATTTATATTTTTCCTGTCTTCTTCCTCCTTTATGACAATATCAGAAAATTGTCCATTTTCACATGTTTCACCTGCAAACATACACAAATTATCAGTTTTAAAATCATGTGACCTTTTGGTCTCACTTGAAGTTTCAGTCTTCAAGTCTTCCTCCAAATACTCATTTATTTTGACTAATTCTTCCTTTAGTCGAGTATTCATCATTTTCTCTTTCCTCTTATGTATTTTATGTCACCTTATATTTCTTCTCATAAGAAAACCACACCTCTGGTCTTTCTCATTCCTCTGTAACAATTCCATCATTACTTCATGATGGACTATTATCTCAGCCTTCTCCCTCTCATATTCTTCATCATTCATTTGTCTCATTATTCCATTTGCTTTGGCATCTTCTTTCTTCACTTTGTGGCTTTTCTCTGGTCCTGTACAATGATGATCAGTAGTCATCTTCTTCTCCATCTCTATGAGTTCTTCAGTCACTCATTATGAGTTGCACAAGTCTCTCCAATAGAAATTCTTCCCTGTTGCACGATACCTCACTAAGCTTCTCTCCTTTGAGCTCAGTCTTTTTTCATCTCTCTGGTTCTCTCCTCTGGAACCATATGAGCACTCCATGCTCTAGGCTTCAACTCATCTGCACTTTTGAGAACACAATTGTCCTCTTGTATTTCAAACCCAAATGAAATACTAGGTTCTAGCCACTCTCTCTTAGAAACCCTTACCGGATTCCTTCATCACTTCTCTTCAGGTTGTGATCTTCTTGCTGAGATGCATCACTAATTGGTGTTACCTACATATCAATGATATTTAAACAAATATCATTCCTAATCTTTCAAAAGCTCGCTGCTGCCAAATTTCTATGGTTATTTTAAAATGTTTCTGCCCATCTTCCATATAATTTCTTCTCCCAAAGTAGCTTCCCTGCATATAAATCTGTTAATTAACAAACCTCCTCTGTAGACCTTCTGTGTGTCTTCACAAGAACATAACTTCGCAGCTTCTCTTTAATTAAAAATAACTTTAGCTAGGCTCTGATACCAAATGATGCCGAGAATGACAAAATTTAAAACTCTCATTTGATGATCCCACTTTGATTTGACCCTGTCCAATGGTCATCATGAAATATTGCGCTCCAACAAGCGCACTGGTTATTATTTTGAAATCACATGATATCAGTGGTTTTTTGTGAGCTACGTGGCGCTTCCACGTTTTATCACGTTCACAAAAATATTACCACTTATGGTTTTGAACTTACGCAATAACCACTTGTTGTTTTCAAAAACTACTCCTCATTCCATCTCACGGTTCCACAACCGTCACAGTTTTGTGCGCTCTTCATTCCGTTGACAATTCACTGCCCTGATACCACTTTGATGTGGCAAAGCTACAAATTTTATCATCCCCGGACCTATGGTTTATGGCCCCACATAACTGGTTAATTTTGTATTATTCGACTGTCTCGTTCCTGCAGCCGAAATTTCTTTCACTGAGATCCATCGCAATATCCGCCAAAACCAAATTTAACACATTTCCCTGTGGAACTCAAAGAAGTTAAACTTCTTTGAATAATTGAATAATTCATCAGGTCCACCTGGCATGTTAACCCGTGCAAACATTCCAGTGCAATTACCGTCGGATTATCACCAAAATGAACGGTCACTATGAACCGATGAGTAAAATTTGTTTAATAGACGCTTCGGGTTCGTTAGTCGTGGATAACTTGCATGCTAGATCGAACCCGATCACCGTAGGATCTCCTCCGATTGACAATCACAACACTCTCATGACTATTGTCAATTTTGTTCACGTTCTGCACTTTGTCTTTGTCCACTGGTTAATGATCTGAAATCTTTGGATGTTTACAACATATTCACCTCAAAATTCCACCATGTCACACCTCGCATTATTTTCATGATGACGGTAATCAGATATATGTTAAACGGAACATACACATAGGAAATGATATATATATGAATGGTATTTCATTACATAGTTTTAGATCTATATAATATTTGGCATCATATGTTCATGTAATGATTCATTAACAGGAATCTCCATCTTATAACAATTCAAAAATTCAACACCACTCGCACCCCTGCACACTATCTTCTTTCTCTGAGCTTCAATTTAATTATTCAATCGTAACAAAAATAATTCCGACTACTGCTCTGTGTAAATTTGCTCAAGTTCACCTGCACATCTGTATTCTACATAAATATTCCACAATTTACACATCGTTTGTAGTTCAATCACTTAGTGTACACTATATATATATATATATTATAAATATATATATATATAAACAATATTTACAAAAGGTTTTCTTTTCTCAGGCTTGATTTCTAATGAGTGGCCTCTTCACCTACTCTCTGGCACATAGGCTCACAATTCAAACATTTACTATCTATCTAAATTCAGAATCCCTCCATGCCTTGATGCCTATAATTTTTATACAAAAGGTTATGTGAACCAATTCTGGTTCAGATCCTTAATAGTTTCAACTAAACCGTAAGAATCCTCTCAATCCCATAAATCATGAACTAATTCCTAATTTAAGATCTACAATTAATTTCCAAATTTATCAATCCCTATGAACTCTCAACTATCCAGATTCTATAATGTTCCCCTTCATTCGAGAACATTTACAATATGCCTCTCAATACTTAATTAGAACCTATTCTCATAAAATCACTCAAAAACATTAGAATTACATTAATTTGATGCATAGGAAACCAACTTCCTTAAAAAACACAAGACCCCTAAATTCTACTAAATGTACAAATTTTTGGAACCATGATGCTCCTGCATCAGACTCCTAAGATAGAAAACATTCATGGTCTCCAAATCATGTGCCCTCATATGCCAATAAAAAAACCTCTAGGGTCCCAAACCTTAGCTTGTAACTGGCCAAATGCCTTGCACCTTTTTTAATGTTGTATATCTGTTGTCTTCTGGTTCATCTTCCTCTCTTCAAACAATTTCAAATTTTGATTGATCACTCCTCCTGCTGTCATTTTCCTCAACCTAGACTGTTTCATCATCAACTGCCATAATTTTTTAATCTCCATCTCCAACACATCCTTGGGCTAGTACATACTCTTCCATTTACTGCTATCTCTTTCTCTCTGCTTCAAGTTGTTGTTGTTGTCCACTAACTTTGACACCTTCACATTCTGCATCTATTCAATCTCTTTCTCTTTCATGGCTACCTCTTCTTGCATCAAGTCTTAACTTTCCAGCATTCTAATATCTTCATTCCATGGAATATATACTTCCATAGAATCTTCTTATTTCTTCTTTACTTAGTTTCTCTCTTGTACCAAATATTCTTCAGCATCTGCAACAAAACCTGCAATCATAAAACAATTGTTAAAATAAAAAAACATAAGGCTTTTGTGCCTCTTCTTCCTTTGGCAGCAATTCAACTTGCCACTCTGATTTTTCCTCCTCTGTTAGCATATTAGTACGCCGATTCAACCTCTCTAAAGAATTCTCTAAAGGATTCTCGAGACTGTCAGCAAGTCTCTCTTCCACACCATCTACTTCAATAATGTCTTCCTGCTCTTGTCCACTGTAGTGAACTTCTTCATTCTCATTCAGCTCTAATTTTACAACCTAAACACTTACTCTTTGCTTTTCTAGCCTTTCCTACAAAAGAATTAACTCATGCCATAAATTTTCCATCTCACTTGGGATTTCTCCTAAAAGCTCTGTACAAACCTCATTATCTTCTTCTTTGTCACAAGTATAATATCTTAGTGACACTACTTCTTTATTCTCAATCAGAATAAAATGCTGATCCTCCATCTTTGTGATAGTTTTGGATGTCTATCCATCACTCTTCCTTTGGCCATTTAAGAAAATCAATTTCTCTTTGTCCTTACCAATAACAAATTCCTTATGATAAGACATAATTGTCTCATCTCTACTGAAGATATTTCCTTCACTAAGCAAGGAATTTATGAACTCCTTCTGCTGCAATAACTCAACTTGATCTTCATTTAAAAGACAATCATCATCATACTTTGATTGGCAACCTTCAGCTTCACTCAAGACAGTTCCATAGGATGGTTTATCTTTTGCAATACCTACATTCACACACAACTTGTCAGTTTTAAAACCACAAGACCCCATTATCTCACTTGATGATTCAATCATCAAGTCCTCTTGTTGTTCCAATTCCTCTACATGACTCAGAAATTTTTCGATGGTCTTCTCTTCAATCTCCTCAAGTCCTTCACTTGGTTGCTTGATATCCTTCCCTACTTCTTCCTGCTTTTGGCCATCATCATGAGTCAAACTTCCTCTGCTTCCAGTCCTGGCAATATGCTGAAAAGTAAAACTTTTCCCCAACTATGTACCGGCATTTACATGAGACCTATCTATCTCATCTACTTTCAAAAAAGAATTTAGATTTTTCCTGTCTTCTTCCTCCTTTATGACAATATCAGAAAATTGTCCGTTTTCACATGTTTCACCTGCAAACATACACAAATTATTAGTTTTAAAATCATGTGAACTTTTGGTCTCACTTGAAGTTTCAATCTTCGAGTCTTCCTCCAAATACTCATTTATTTTGAGTAATTCTTCCTTTAGTCGAGCATTCATCATTTTCTCTTTCATATTCTGTAGTTTATGCCACCTTATCTTTTTTCTCATAAGAAAACCACACCTCTAGTATTTCTCATTCCTCTGTAACAGTTCCATCAGTACTCCAAGATGGATTATTATCTCAGCCTTCTCCCTCTCATATTTTTCATCATTCATTTTTCTCCATATGCCTTTTGCTTTGGCATCTTCTTTCTTCACTTTGTGGCTTTTCTATGATCCTCTACAATGACGATTAGTAGTCATCTTCTCCATCTCTATGAGTTCTTCACCCACTCACTATGAGCTGCACAAGTCTCTACAAGAGCAAGTCCTCCTTGCTACATTATACCTCACTGAGCTTCTCTCCTCTAAGCTCAGTCTTTTGGCATCTCTCTGGTTCTCTCCTCTAGAACCATATGAGAACTCCATGCTCTAGGCTTCAACTCATTTGCACTTTTGAGAACACAATTGTCCTCTTTTATTTCAAACCCAAATGAAATACTAGGTTCTAGCCACTCTCTCTCAGAAACCCTTACCAGCTTCCTTCATCACTACTCTTTAGGCTATGATCTTCTTGCTGAGATGCCTCACTAATTGTTGTTACCTACATATCAATGATATTTAAATGAAGATCATTCTCAAGCTTTCAAAAGCTCGTTGCTGCCAAATTTCTATGTTTATTTTAAAATGTTTCTGCCCATCTTACATATAATTTATTCTCCCAAAGTAGCTTCCCTGCATATAAATCAGTTAATTAACAAACCTCCTCTACAGACCTTCTGTCTATCTTCACAAGAAAATACCTTCGCAACTTCGTTTTAATTAAAAATAACTTTAGCCAGGCTCTGATACCAAATGATGCCGAGAATGACAGAATTTAAAACTCTCATTTGATAGTCCCACTTTGATTTGACCCTTCATCGGTCACTTTAATTCTGGAATCATCACGATGGAATATCCACTATTGATCTTTATCAGCCTGATCCAATGGTCTTCATGCAATATCGCTCTCCAACAAGTGCACTGGTTATTTTTTGAAATCACGCGATATCGGTGGTTTTGTGTGAGCTACGTGCTGCTTCCATGTTTTATCATGTTCACATAAATATTACCACTTATGGTTTTGAACTCGCACGATAACCACTTTCTCTTTTCAAAAACTACTTCTCGTTCCGTCTCACGGTTCCACAACCATCATAGTTCTATGCACTCTTTGTTCCACTGATGATTCACTGCTCTGATACCACTTTGATGCAACAAAGCTACAAATTTTCACATCCCTGGACCTGTGGGTTATGGCCCCATATAACTGGTTAATTTTTTTATTGTTCGATGGTCTCGTTCCTGCGGTCGAAATTTCTTTCACTGAGATCCATCACAATATCCGCCAAAGCCAACTTTAACCCATTTCCCGCTGGAACTCAAAGAAGTTAAACTTCTTTTGAATAATTCATCAGGTCCACCCAGCGGGTAAACCCATGCACATTCGAGTGCGATTACCGTCATATTATCACCAGAACGAACGGTCACGATGAACTGATGATTAAACTTTGTTTAATAGATGCATTGGGTCCCTCAGTCGTGGATAACTTGCATACTAGTTTGAACCCGATCACCGTAGGATCTCCTATGATCGATGATCATAACACTCTCGCGATTGTTGTCAGTTTTGTTTGCATTCTACACTTTGTCTTCGTCCACCGGCTCATGATTTGAAAGATTTGGCTGTTTACAACATATTCACCTCAAAATTCAATCGTGTCACACCTCGCATTACTGTCATGATTACGGTAATCGGATATATGTTAAACGGAACATACACATAGAAAATATATATATATATATATATATTATATATATATATATATATATATATTATATAATATATATATATAGTATATATATATATATTATATATATATAAATATATATATATATATAATATATATATTATGAACGTTATTTCATTACATAGTTTTAGATCTATATAATATTTGGCATCATATGTTCATGTAATGAATCATTAACAGGAATATCCATCTTATAAAAATTTAGAAATTCAACACCACTCGCACCCCTGCACGCCATCCTCTTTCTCTGAGCTTCGATTTAATTATTCAATCGTAACATAAATAATTCCAACTGCTACTCTGTGTAAATTTTCTCAAGTTCACTTTCACATCTATATTCTACATAAATATTCCACAATTTACACACCGTTTGTAGTTCAATCACTTAGTGTACACTATATAATTCAGAATCGAATCTTTGTTTATATATATAAACAACTATTTACAAAAGTTTTATTTTCTCAGGCTTGATTTCTAATCAGTGGCCTCTTCACCTACTCTCTCGCCAGTAGGCTCACAATTCAAACCTTTACTATCTATCTAAATTCTGAATCCCTCCAAGCCTTGATGCTTATAATTTTTATACAAAAGGTTATGTGAACCAATTCTAGTTCAAATCCTTAATAATTTCAACTAAACCATAAGAATCCTCTCAATCCCATAAATCATGAACTAATTCCTAATTTAAGATCTACAATTAATTTCCAAATCTATCAATCCCTATGAATTCTCAACTATCCTGATTCTCTCATGTTCCCCTTCATTCGAGAACATTTACAATATGCCTCTCAATACTTAATTAGATCCTATTCTCGTAAAATCACTCAAAAACATTAGAATTACATTAATTTGATGCATAGGAAACCAACTTCCTTAAAAAACACAAGACCCATAAATTCTACTAATTGTACAAATTTTTGGAACCATGATGCTCCTACATGAGATAAATTGGCATAATTTTGTTGTAGCTCCATGGATAATTGAAATGATTCCTTTGACTCAAACATGTTATTAGGTTTAGCTTCAAATACTACAATTACTTTTGTTCAAGACCTGATTGTTGTACCAAATTTAATTGTGATTACATTGGATTAAGAGGTAGACAATGAAAATATAGTAATTAAAACCATGATTTTTTTGTCCTTCCAACTTAAGTAAAAGCTACTTTGTTTAATGAGAAAAGAGTGCAAGAGAAGATGTTGAGATAATCTATGTTCCTTTTTAAGTTATCCTATTACGAATCCAATTCATTCCATTTATGAGCACACTCTTCTAATGCTAGATAAGTGTCCCATCTATATTGTAAAAAAATAAAGAGAAGAAAGTTAATATAATTTAATAAATTTATAAAAATCAATCCTCAACCCCTCTTTCTTCATAAAAATAGGTAAAAAGACATGAACAGAGTCAAACCTATTAATTTTAAAAAATATTACTTAAATTTACAAAGTATAACAACTTATTCATTAATATACTCTTTATTTTTTATTCTTAGATTACAATATTTTTTATTCTTAAATTAAAATATTAATATTTTGTCAAATCATTACATACACTTACATGAGGACCCTTTCCCTACCAAAGTAAACCAACAACCAACAAAGACTCAAGAGGCTATACTCACCCCAACCCAAGTGCGAGGAAGTCGTAGCAACAAAAGGCGGGAACTTGCAAACCTTGGCGGGAACCATTCCCACTCTCTCAAATTCCACAAGAAAGTGAAAAAAAAAATTCAATAGGAAGGAAAAATTCCCAATCCACCATGAGAAGGCTAGAAAAAATGGTGAGAAGGCTGAAAAATGAAAATAAATCAATAAAAGGGGTGGCGACAACATTTCACCCTTTTAGTCAAATCCACTCCTCCCCGCCTCACTCGAACAACAGGAAAAGCTACCAAAGCATGGTTTTATTTGTTCGTCAAATTTTAACACTGTCATTGGTTCAAGGGTTTCCTATTTGCGCTTCGGGTTTCCATACAAATCCGAGATCTATCCTCAACAGCTGAGTCAAGCCAATAAATGGGCAAGCGTGGTAGGATTTCAGCAGATGACCTGGCTTCTTCGCACAAAATGAAGAATCGAGCCCACACGAAGAAGAGGATGACCAGGAAGAGCTCGAACCCATAACTTGGCCGACAGCAGACGACCACGAAGATGATGGAGACAATCAGTCGGCGAATGCCTCCAGCGCAGACGACCATTAAGATGCTTCTGCCAGAGGTAGTTTTGTCAAACTCTATTTCTTTTGCACTCCCTTTATTTGTCTTTGGCGCACAGTGAAAGTTTGAGTCTTCCATTTTGTGTGGTCTAGGGCCCTAAGAAGTGTTGGGTTCCTATTCTCTATCTTGTATTAGAAAATGCTCCACATTGAGCTGCCCCTGATCACTCTGATGCAACAGCCCAGAGGCGCGGTGGCAAGAGGAAGCTATGTATTGTAGACCCTCTCAACCAATCTACTATGTATTACCCGCGTGTGACCACCTCCGCTCATGA
>APFE031341640.1:0-10849 GCA_000404065.3 Pinus taeda
TCTCAACTTGCTTCCTTCTAAGGCACCAATTCTCATTTCGTGTATATTTCTATGGCATCTTCATAGAATTGATTCTTGATGGTCCATCAGTCGTGTCTTAATGGATGAAAACTGACATATTTTATTGTTTTGTTTGAAACAAATTTAGTTGAACCAGGTTCTCCTATAATAAACTGTTCTACCCATTCTTCATTAGTTGTTATAGTATCATGGGCATATTTCCAGGCTATCTGATTTTGCATAAAAGAAACAAAAGACCTGAGTTTTACATGTCTCACATAGGGTGTGAGATTGAATTATTCATCCCTAAATAAAGTGAGATCATGTAGGTACAACTCGCACAACAAATGTTGTTATGAGAAATTATCACTTTGAAATGTTTCTAGGAAGTCATGTATCTCCCTTGTCTTATATGGTCGCTTTTCCTTCAGGGTTGTTAATTGGAAGAGATAACGTTTTTCTTGCAAATATAAAGGATAAGAAGGAGAAGGAAGACTACCGCACAATAATACATTAATGATCTCATAAATGAGCTCCTTTTCTTGTTGTAACATCTGAACCTCTCCTTACAGTTCCTTCACCTGCTTCATTTCTTGATTCCTCTCCTTCTGATTTTTCACAAATTCTGCAATTCTTAATTTTTTAGCCCACTCCTTCTTAAGCTTATTGAC
Organism: Pinus taeda; assembly: GCA_000404065.3. Classification (NCBI taxonomy): domain Eukaryota; kingdom Viridiplantae; phylum Streptophyta; class Pinopsida; order Pinales; family Pinaceae; genus Pinus; species Pinus taeda. The sequence goes on from APFE031341640.1 coordinate 672, forward strand.
CATTTCCTCGTGCTTCTTTAGGAATATGACTTCATCTTTGGCAAACATTTCTATTTTCTCCCACTACTCTAGTACCCTCATCAGATCTTCAAATTTAATGTGATCTGTTTCATATGTTGTTGCAGCATCCTCCTTCTAATCCCTTTTCTCCTATTGTTGCTCTATCTCAACTGTTGGTCCTTCTATAACAACAACATTATTTAGGTTCTTATGGTACAACAATATTTTTATTTTCAGTCTTCTCTATTTCAATTGTTAGTTCTTGTGTAACAACATCATCATAAGTATGTCCTTGTGGATTAGTAGACTACTTTTCTTCTTCCTTCTCTGCTTCGACTGTTGATTCTTGTGTAACAACAACGTCATCAGTAGGTTCTTGTGGAATAGCAGGTAGAAATTATTTGTTTTGTTCAACCACTTGTATTCTAACTGAAATAGTAACAGTCTCCATGATTTTAGCCTCTTCAAGGATTTGTTCACAACCCTTATAGAGTTTCTCTAAGACAACAGATGATGACATTTTTACAACCTCTGCCAACATACCCAATCTAGTTTCATTCTTAAAATGAAGTTGTTCTTTGACCAAGGCAAGTTGTTTCTTTAACTCCTCGTTTTCCTTTCTTATATTTTCAATTTGAGTGAGAGGGTCAATTTTTGTCTTACTTGGTGAAGTAATAGCCTCTTGTTCTTTCGTCTGCTCTTCTTTTACTAGTCCTTTGATCTCCTATTGTTTCTATGGTTCTTGTTTAGGCTCTAGTGTAACAAACAAGATTTCAGATGTAGAGGGGGCTTCCTCTGCAGACGTATCCTACTTTTCTTTGCCTTGTTTCTCCTCAACCCTGTCAGGTCCAATTGTATCAGCACATTCCCCCTCAGTTGTAATAGTAGGTTTTTAAGTCTCTTCTCATATAACAATTACTCGCACCCTTTTTCCCATGGTTTCTTCCACCAGTTGGCATTTTCACTTTCATTTTCTGCACTATTACCTTTATTGATACTCACCTAGTCCATTCAAGGGTATTCACTTCCTCAACTCCGATTCAGGCATAGTTTTTGTTCCAATAGTTTCTTCCTCCATCACTTCCTCTACAGTTGGGCACCCACCTCATATTTCCTCTGATGAGTCACTAAACACCACCACATATTATTTTATTGGTGTCTCCTTTCCTCATGAGGATGAACTAGGGGTCATTCTAATGGAACTACACCTTTTAGGGTTCCATCGACCAATCATAGGAGGTGTATCATCCCTACACTTAGAGATTGTTGTTGTCTTTCTCTTGGAAGATGTAGCAGTTTTAGCAATAGGTGTTGTTTCATCATTAGGCGATGCTTCAATACTTGGTGTTGTTTCAATGCTAAGGGCTACTTTAGCATTGGGTTTTGCTTCAACACTCTCTTCATGCTCCTCATTCGCACCGGCACAAGGTCTCACTATCAATGCATGCCATGAGCTCCCTTGTCTCTCCAATGAACAAATGATGGTTAATTTAATGATCACATGGTTAGTGATGCAAGTTTCTGGATGTTTTTCCCCTTTCACAGCCTCAATCATGTGTTGTATTGACTTCAACAAGTATTATGGTAAATTAATCAACCATATTATCCTCAAGTGTGTTAGCAATTGAAAGTGATAATTGAAAATAATTCCAAAATGGCCCTCACAGGTAATGAATTTTTGGATGAAGAGGGATACATCTTCCCAAGGGTGAGAAACAAATGTTCTATCAAACCCCTATGCTTGGACATAAATTATTCTCCCTTATATAAGAATATGGCCTTAGCTTTAGGATTTGCCACTTTCCTTGAGAACCATCGTTCTCTGTCCTAGGTAGCCTTGCCACTTTTGTGAAAAATTCTTTTGTAACAACAATTCTAAAGCCCATGACCACAGAATGTTTTTTAACTAAGGATTGGGCAAATTCTAAAGCGACCAATTCACTGAAACCGTTTAATTGTTCAAAATAACTTCACCATCCAACCCTTCAAAAAATTTCCAATGCTTCCAGATGTTGTAACAACACATTAATAGATTCAGGTTCATGTCTGACCACTACTCCACCCATAGCTTCTCATAAGCACACTACTCAAAAATGCTAGGAAGCTGTTATAGAGTTGCTTCAATGCATATTGATGATTTCTCAATGGAGAATGTCAAGGTGTTGGAATTACTGACAATTACTCCTTATTACCAATTTGGAATTTTTAAATCAAAAGGAGTTTTCGAACAATTGCACTGATATTTGGATGTAACAACATGAATAATAAAGAAAAAAAATAATAATGATGAAGGAGTATTGTTACTAAAAAAAGTTACATCGGTTTAATTGTAAATTGTAATGGTGTCATAACGGTTTAATCATGTAGTATTATGGCAGGGTGAGGTATGTATTAATTGGACCAATAATTGGATTTCCTAGATCCACTCTCATTAGGAAAGGCAACATGTGCTTAAGCAACTGTCTGTGTAACAAAAACAACTCCCGGAACCTTAATTAATCCAAATTAGTAAAGGAACTAAAATGTAATCCTATAACAGCAAGCTTCGACATACCATCCAAACCTAAAACAACCCAACCATTAGCAATTAAACTACCTAACTCATAAGCATCAAATCCCTTCACTCTTGACCCTTAATCCCTTAGACCCTAACCCCTAATCCCTTAACCCTTAATCCATGTACCTTAAATCCTTAAATCTCATAATCCTCAAAGCCCCTATCCACTTAACCCCCAACACCTCAATTAATTAACTATTTAGGCACATCTGATGCTAAATCTAGGGGTAAAAAGGGAGCTAACCAAGGAGGTAATTTAGGTGCAAAAAAATGAGCTAAATTTGGCACTATCACTGGCGCTATTTCTGGGGAAATTGATGGAGTTATTTTCAACACTATTTACGATGTGATTTCTGGTGCTATTTCTGGCAATGTTTGCAGTGCTATTATTATCTAAATTAGTGCCTAAATGTTTTGGTTGCTAAAAACAACTCCAAGAATAGTGCCATCCCGATATATAACATCTAATTTTTCAAAAAATTGGAGAAAATACACTAAAACCATCCTTGGAAGAAAAAAAGGGAGCTAATCACAAGGATTTGTTGTAGTTCCCATAAGCCTTCTTCTGTGTGGTTGTGAGGTCTATAACCGCACCCTTAGGCTTTCCTCCCAGTGGTTAGTGCTTGGACTAGGATAAACCTTCTATGCTTAGATCAGAACTTGCCAAAACAATTTCCATAACATCAAAGGGTTATTCATGTCCAAAATTATTCCTTCAACAGTCAAGTGTCTTCTATTCATTTTCTGCAAATAATAATAGGTGTTGGGATCTTATGGATATTTTCTCTCTCTGAATGGGAAGCCACTTCAATCAACATTAATCAAGACATCAACCATTCTATCATAATATTGTCATTCATCAGTAGAACTATTAGATCATGAAATCAAACTATATGCATCATAGTCATGACATATCAACATAAGTTACTTTATTATTACATATGAACATCACATCAAACATTCATCAAGGGCTAGTGTCATATAAATAGGGTGGATAACAAGTGTATCTTCATATGACAACATCACTTATTTATCAAGTCAAGGCATCCATTCATATTTTCTAAGCTTATGAAAAACTAAACAAGGTCAACAAGAAGATCCTGAGTATCCATCTTATTGTTACACTCTTATTATGAAGGTTACCATGCTTATCACAAGCACTAACAATAGTATCAAATCACAATATATCAAAATCAATGCATCTAGGAAATTCATCATGTCTAAAATGTAGATACTTTCCAAATGTCAAGTACACCAATGTATCACATGCATGAGTCATTTATGAAGGTGATATTCCCATCATACCTTAGGGCTTAACTTTCCTTCCAATCTTGCAGCTAAATCATAACATTGAAATAATACACCATAGATACCTTCTAGTATTCAGATACCTATACAACTTGTAGCTCTTATTTGTCATTGGCAACTGTAATTTTCATATGCTACTTGAAACCTTTTCATCAAGTACCACCAGCTCCTTTCTACCTACACTAGATTTCCTTTCTTCCACCTTATATGATCCTCAAAAGGATCAACTTATCACATATCATCTAGAGGTTATTGGATGCTAAAATATTCATGAAGGAAGTATAAGCAATGATCCAAACAATAAATCTAAACAAGAATAGTATCACAAAGAATTAACATAAATATAAAAAGTGTTTATCTTTCAATTAGAAGTGATCATCTCCCTCTTGAACCAACCTTCAAGATTTATGACTATCCATTATCCATGTAACAGTGTTGTCTTCAATGATTCCATCGACCTCATTAGCAACCAGGCTTGATTGAGGCTATACCATCTAGGATTATGCTTAAATTTATCATAAGTACTAGAGCAACTTCTCATTGATCATGCTAGAGTTTCAAAACTATAAAACTCAAGCCTTTATCTTATCCCATGGTTTCTTATAAACCCTAACCTCATGATATCCATCAAACCCTAATAACCAAATTGCCTAGGGTTTCCTTCAAACCCTAGTATTATTTTAGGTCTCCTCCATCTTCTATTGCTCTCATAAATGGTGTCATTAACAAGGGTGATCTCAATGACTTTTCTTCAACCCAAGCTCGAAAACCATGTTAATTTTTCTTAGGGATATATTGTTCTTTACTTTAGATAATTTCATTTCATAATTTACAAATTAAATTCACCACACAACATCATAAAATTATTTAGAAACATATGCAATTATATAGAAATAACAATATCATCATCAATGCAGTGAAACATAATGAAACAATAGAAGAAAAACATTCACACATAGAGACACCATGATTGGTCAAAGACCAAGGAAAAACCTCGCAAGGTGCGGAACCCTTCCAAATTCTTCTTCTTATTAGATTGTTCTTGAATGTTTCAGCAAAGAGAGACTACAATAATCCAATTATTTATCCATAAGACTATCCAAAAAAAATCAACCAAACAATATCTCAAAGATGAACCCAACAATAATGCTAATCAAAGATAACTTTCCTAGCCTGTGGTCAACTGTCATCAATTGTTAGAATCTGTGGTCAACTGTCAAAATCAAACCCTAGGTTCCAACCGCATGGAGAGAGAGATGTGTGTGTTGTTGAAACGTTCCAATCGCATGCATAGGCTTGCGTTCCTGTGGTTGCAACCCAAAATGTCCTATGGCAACCCTGCGGCTGAGAACCAAAAACCCTAACCATACATGTGAGCTTCAGACCCTGTAATTTTGAACCTAGGAAAAGCAATTTCCATCAGCCACTTCAGACCTATGCGAGCCAAATCAAAGAAGAGAGAAAAAGAAGATGTTTAATCATAATGTCCAAATGAGGGTCACTTGACTTGTATTTAGAGACATCCAAGGGTGTCTATATTTTTATTTTGAGCCGACTTGACCTTTTGTGCACATGTGGGTTTCTATATTAAAAATATATTTTTCCTTAACCAAATTAAATTCTTCCAACTTGGGCTAGAAGGGGCCTTCCTTGAAGAGGAAGATCGTCCAAAGGAGGGAATTTATCCCCGAGCTACCAAAATTAACATGAGTAGAGCAAGTGGAAGTGACAAGTTATAGAGAATAAAAGTGGGGGTTAAGGTTTTGAACATCCTTACGAGCCACTGGTCTCACGTTACTTGATAGATAGTACCTCTTCTTGTGTACTTACATATTTCCATACTAGAGAAAAGAGAGCAGAGTAGCCTCACCTTCTAGCTTGGTTTTCTCTCATAAGGGTTTCCCAAGGTAAAAATTTTTGTATTGTAGATGGTGTGTTGTGTGTGTGTGTATTTATTCCTTTTCTCAATTTCTTGAATCTCAACTATTTCATTCATTTATGTAGAAATAAGTTATTAAAGGATATGAGAGCTAAAGGAAAATTAACCATCAAAGTATGAATTTCAATTAAAATTATGAAGTCAATCGTGATGAACTATTCTAGTGGAATATCCATTGTAGTTTACAAATCAAGAACCAAGGGATCAAGCATATGATAGTTGTTATCCAAAGATTTTGACATTTTTTTAGAGGTTAGTTCTTCTCAAGAACCAAGGGGTCAAGCATATGACAATTGTTATCCATCTAGATATGGTGCACAAGGCTCAAGCTGTAAAATTCTCATTTTCGGTTTCCCTTATGGTGCAGTCAAGATGGACTTCCAAGGTTGGTGATAGTTATGTCACAAGAGCGAACCTCAACAGTGGACCTAGAGGGTTTTGGAGGTGTTTATGGGGTCCAATGGGGTTCATTCGCTATATTTAATCATCATGGTCAGTTCCACATAGTTTTTTCTTGGTTCCATTACATTCTGGTGATTCTTGTAAAATGAGGTTATTATCAGCGCATTTTAATTAAATATGCTAAAGGTGTTATTTGGAGCATATTATTTGCAGAAGCATCTTAGTGTAATAGCTCATTGAAACTGGGATGAAAAGATCTATACAATGGGATGATGAAGGAACATCTGGAGTTTGGAATACTTTCTCGTAGGAAAGTTTTGAGAACTTGGGTTACAAATTCAGAGAGCCTAAGGACAAAAACCCTTGGGTTTTTTAGTGTGTTGGACAAAACCCCAACTCACTATTGTGGAGATTTCATTCAAAAATCTCATTGGGCTTCATAGACATTATTTGGTGAGCAGATCTAGAGCAGGTTTGTGGATTGGAGTGGGGATCATATAGATCTCCAATTTGGGTCTCATTTCTAGTTATTATCAACCATCCAGTTATTTTGCTAAGGTTTCTACATGTTCTTTGAACCATATTTGGTATGTACTACCATATTCTAGTTAATAGAATAAAGATGATCAATATTGTCTGCATTTCTCTTGCTCAGCTTTTGCAAAGTTCCACAGTGTCATTTAAATTTGCAACATAATTATTTGTGTAAATTTTTTGAAGAACACATAAGAGGAGATTTATCGAAAATGTTAGAAAATAAATACAAAAGATTATCACATAAGCCTTGCGAGAGAGTTGTGAAACCATTGAACTCTTCTAGGTCTCAAGAATTTACTATGCTAGGAAATCTTGGTATGAAGTTGGGAAAGTAAGACATGACAAGCTTAAGGAGAAGTGATTGGTATTAAAGGCTTCATAGGCTATTGTAAGATCACATTTAATCAAGCCTATGATGATTTCTATTAATATAGTATTGACGTGATGGGGGATTGGATGTGGTTTTATTTGTTGGCATTAAAAAAATTTGTTTTTTGTATGATGAGTGATGTTAGTTGCCAAAAGAGGACGGGGTAGGGTGGTGGGGGGGTCTTAAGAGGAAGTCCAATTTCGAAGTGTTAGTTGACATGCCCAAACCTTGTTTTCACTTTGACTTTAAATCCTTGGAGGTTTGTGGGTGTCATTTCATATTTTATTCACCTCAAGGATACCAATCTCACATTTCTTTGGGGTGGGAATATGGCTAGCTCCCATAATCATTTTGACTAGTATTTATTATATGAGAATATAAAGTTGGGCAAGGGTATGGGTAGGTGTCAACAACAAATGGTTGAATTTTAGGATGCTTTGTCTCTTTTCATTCAAAAATGGGAAGGGTGGAAGGAAGACCAGGTATATAAGTCATTGTGGAAACTCAAGTCTAATAGACATGTACTTGATGTAAATTTGTCGCTAGAAGCACACAAAAAGAAGACAATATAATTTAGAACTTTCATGGAAAATCAAAGTGAAAGCTATGAAGCTTTGGAAGTAGAAGTTGACATGTTGCAATACATGGTCATTAAAATGGGAAATGATTGGGGGCTATTGAAGGGACTTCAAAATCCTCAGTTCCCACTCCCAATATTTCTATTGGATCAATCAAGTATGAAGAAATGAGGGTAAAAGAAGAGGTGGTTGTGCAACGAGGATGAGACCTAGATACTAACATGGAGATGAGCTAAACTAATCAAATTGATATTCCACATGTTAGTACCTAGCAAGAAGTCCCTCGTGGACATCAAATAACTATTCCTCAAATTAGTATCTAGCAAGAAACCCCCCATGAGCATGATTAGCTGTAAAAATGGGTCTAAGCGATGTTTTACAAAGCATTGTTTTCACTAAAGTGATTTATTAGGTGGTATACTAACAATGTTTACATTTATATGGTTACGACGATAAAGTTAGCTGGTAGCTAGCAAGCAATTTTGAATTTTTAAGGGAATTTTGAAGTACTAGTGTTCCATAATCCTATTATCTATGGAATGATTTAGCCATAGCCACTTTTTAAAGCAAATTATACTCAGCTCTATTTAAAAAAAAAAAAAATTCATATAAATGCAAAATGCACTTGCTGACATATTAACAATATTTCATATAAATTTGTCTTTAAAAAAAAACATCAATATAAATAAATTTAACATTAAATTATTGTTTACCTAGATTTAATTGGGTGAACTGTTTGGGCTAGAGTATGCCCTAAAATTTCTTATGCTTAGGTAAGAGCTTGCTTTTCTAGGACTTAAGCAAATAGGTTAATAGCTCAATGCCCAAAGGTATCTAGCCAGAGTGAACACATGTCCTTTATAGAACACGAGCAGGTAGGTGGCATGGGTTTATTTGAATAAGAGTGATGGTTCAGCTTCCATTGTGGATATCAACCAGAAATGACTATCCTCACCACTAATTTGACAACCAATTGGGTGAACTACTGTAGCAGTGAATTGTCCCCACCACCCATTTACCACCACTTCATTTTTTGATCTGCCCTCCAGCCCAAGTACCTGCTTGTAGTTGCTTCCAAATTCAAGCAAATTCAAACCAGTACCAGTTCCTTTTTGGAGTACAATATCTTTTGATCCAAGCGCTCAAACCCAAGTATTTGCTTGTCCAATTCAAACCAGAACCAGTCTCCTCTTTGGAGAACAATACAAATGATTATCTCTGCTGGCTAACAGTGCATGTGAAACTACTTATACCCACACCTTTCCCTTCCATATAAACCGCCTTTCTTGGACCTCCCAGTAGCAGATTCAAAGTAATGAATTCTCAGCTTATCATGGAAATGTCAATATAGCATATTTTATAGGAATTTGGATTGAGATGGATTTGATTAACATGTTTGCATAGTTTAGATGGTGGGTTGGTTGTGTTTTTGTGTAGATGAAAATACAGTAAGAAGGCAGCGCCAAGAGATTGGATCCACATACGATTCCGAGGGGATTTCAGTATAATTTGCCCTGGTTTATATTTATGTAAATGAGGGTTTTTGGAGAATGCACACGAACTGTTTGATAAAATTCTTAAGCGAGACGTGGCCATATTTGAATTGTATGACCGTCGGGTATGCACATAAAGGGTTTGTCAAAGAGGTCGGGAAACTGTTTCATAATATGTCTGCATGGAATATTGCCTCTTAGACTGTTGTGATTGCAGGGTTTAATGGTCTGGAGGACGAGGCGTTGGTGATGCTTCAATAAAATGGTACAGTTGAATATCATGTCATGGACATTGATGATTGCAGTGTGTGCTGGGCATGGGTACGGTGAAAAGGCTTTGGCATTACTTCATAAAACGCAGCAAGCCAACGACCAACAAATTAATTCGCTTTTGTCAATGCGCTGAACAGATGGAACTCAGTCATTGGAATAATGAGGAGAAATGTTGATTTTCAACACACCTGAAAGCCTGTAAAGAGATGATGAAATCAATTATACTTGTGTAAAATTCTCAAACATATCAAAAAAATTGTCAATCAGTTCTCATATTCTATTTAGCTTTTAAATGTGCGAAAATGTCAACCATATTACACGAATTCTCAATCATTTCTCATATTTGACTCAATTTTTCAATAAAAGTAGGCTGGAAAAAAATTGAAAGCTAAAATTTTGATGTCTTGCTTGAATTCTCAATCATTTCTCATATTTGACTCAATTTTTCAATAAAAGTAGGCTGGAAAAAAAATTGAAAGCTACAATTTTGATGTCTTGCTTGTATTTACAATGGATGTATTTAATATAGAGAATTTAATATAGATGGATGTGCTCTTCGTTTCATAATGAGAATAAATGAATTACATATTTACTCATTATTAAAATATTGTAATCATAATCTTCTTATATGTTTAATTAATTTATATATATTTAGTGACGAATATTTTTTAATTATAGAATTATTTTAAATCAATAACTTATCGCAAAGAGTATTTTAATA
>APFE031341645.1:0-47493 GCA_000404065.3 Pinus taeda
TTTTTAATCAACCTGAAAATATTGACTTATAATTATTAAGTAATATTAGTACATACCTACACTTGTGAATCTTTGATTTTATTTTCCTAATATGACTTTTATTATTTTTTTATATTCAATTTTCAATGTTTCTTCTCGAATTTACTTTTGGATAAAATAGGGTCTTCTTCAATTTATTTCTAAATTAAACATCCATATGCCAATTCTCGAAGTGTCTTCTTAAATTTACTCTTGGATAAGATATGATTTTATCCAATTTATTTCTAATTTAAATATAATTATTTCAATTCCCAATGTGTTCCAAGTTGTCTTCTCCAATTTAATTCTGAATTAAATATTAATATTTCCATTATCTAGGTGTCTCCTCAAAATATATTTTGGTATAAGATATGGATAGGAAACTCAAGATCATTAAATTAAAAGGAGGGGGGTAGGAGGGGTTTGTGTTCATGGCATTGATGATAGGTGTATGAGGTGGGTGAGAGCAAGAGACATAAAGGGAAGGAGGATGAGAAGACAAGGAGGAGATCATTGTTCTTTATTTTGGCATTGGATGATTTTATTGGGAGGAGGAATGTGGAGAATGAGAAGAGAGAGAATGGAGAGAAAAATGAGAGAACTCAAATTTGGATCTAATGCATAGTGTTAGTTTTAACTTAGACACACTACCACTGGTTGCACTTGGGATCAAAGCGTTAGGGAACGTATGGAGATTCCCTAAGCTAAGAAATCATTCCTAGTTGGCTGGGACATAAATTCAATTGGGCAGCTAGGAGGAGCATCCCAACCAATCCGATGTAATAGGTATTCTTCCATTTGTTGATTCATTATGTAAATTGCTGCAAAATGATTTCTTTTTAATGTTTAATATGTTGTTGATCAACTTTTACTTGTATGTTTTTATCAAGTAAATATATAGTTATAAACATGATATTTTCTTATTATTGTAATTAAATTGAATGATAAAATTTGTTTAGTTAGAATATGTAGGTTGGGTCCTCACACTTTGGAACAACTTCCCAATTTTATTGAGCTCTTCTACAGTCTAACTTTTAAAAACACATGATCTCAAATTTTAAAGTGCTAGTGCATCTAATGTTTATTTGCATACTTTTTATGATTGTCTTGGGTAGTTTTTAAATTTTTCTTGATTTTCACAACATGATCTTCTATTTCTCTGAGCACTTGTGGACCAACCATGACTCTATCTACTAGATTTCTCCAACTCGCAGGGGTATGACACATTTTGCCTTATAATTCTTCAAAATGTCTCATTTTTAATGAATCCCGATATCCATTATTATATGAAAAATCTACCAAATGTAGGTAGTCCTCCCATTTATATGGTTTACCAATTAGGTACATTTGTAAGATATCTTCAATCACCTTATTAATGCGCTCAATATTTCCATCAAGCTTTGGGTGGTATACAACACTAAAATTTAAATTAGTGCCTAACCCTTTAAATAATCTCATCCAAAAATTAGATGTGAACTTCAAATCCCTGTCAAAAATAATTTCCCTAAGCATGCCATATATCCTAGAAATTTCTCTCATAAAAACAATAACTATGTTAGTTACTTGATACATGGATTTCACTAGTATGAAATGAGTAGCTTTGGTAAACTTATCATGTCCTTTAGCTATCCTAGGAAAGCTAGTAATGAAATCCATTAACACCAGATCCCACTTCCACTCAAGAATGGGCATGGGATGCAACAAATCTGTTGGGTGTTTGTCTTTAGCCTTAACTCTCAAACATTCTAAACACCCTCAAAATGTAATTTTCTACACCCTTATTTAATACAAGCTAAAAATATTCCTTCTTTATCATTGTAATAGTTTATGGATAACCTAGGTGTCCTTCATAATGTAACATCCCTCGATATAACTCATAAAAAATAGATGGGATTATAAAATTTAACTAATTTTACTAGCATGTAATATTCCCCAATGACTTATCACATGTTCCTCAACTGATAATAAAATGATATAAACATGATCATTAAGTGAACCCACCTTAGAAAAACAATAGAAAACCTCATAATGAAATAATCATTAGTGCAATTTGTTAACATAATGCATTCTATTGTAGCTTGCATCATTAACATTGATCAATTAATGAAATCTTATTAATAACACATTGAAAAATGTAATTTCCAATGTCATGCAATGTAACAAAATCACCAAGATAACCAAATAGGAAAGCACATAATTGAACACTGATATACCCTAGAAACCTCGAAGGGAAAAACCAACAAATGTTTATTTTATTAATCATTTCGTGAGGGAGTTCACCCCACACTCAATGGAAATATGGGATTACATCCCTTGTCCATCATTGAATTTTTACAAAGGAAACATAACCTTTAATTCAAGCATAATTTACCAGAGACTGTTATATTAAACATGATGTCATGCTTCTCAAACACATTACCCAACATTTCTTCCAACACAATGTCTTCATGGCATGGTTGTCTCCTATTGTAAGTTACCTCTTGTAAACTTCATTTGATGATCCATCACTCTACATGTAACAATGGTTATGTATAATGACCTCATTTCCTACCATAATTTTTGTTATAATCCATCTTTCAATTGTTGCAAAAGAGCTTACTTTAGAAACTGCCACTCTACTCTTTATTAAAGTCTTAATTTTTCCTAAAAATATTATCATCAACAACTCTAACATTATAATTATCCAAAATATCAATTTATCAAAACCCAAAATATTATTACTTTTTCATCAAATAAATAAAGTTAGAATCGGGCCCAAGAGGGTAACTCAATTAGTGATTGTGAGAATGTGAAAGTTATGAAAAAGGAGAGGTTCAAGATTGAAATTCGCTTAGTTGTGACCAAGTGTATGGAGAGGAGGACAAGTTATAGAACCCTGAAGGATTACTAATAGTTACGTGTGAAGCGTGATATTGGGTTCCTCTGGGAGACAAAAAAAAGATAAATATATAAAGTGAGAATTGAAATCTCAAATATTCAATCTCTAAAAATTATCATGTTAGTGTCACTAATAATATTCTATGCATTATACTATTTGCATTTTACACGTTCCTTCATATGCATAAACTAGACTAAAAGTCAAATCTATAACTAATATTTTACCTTTACATGCATCATCAAGTACTTAACCATGAATATTTAACATATGCAATAACTTAATCATTATATGTAAAACCACACTTTTAATGCATTTAACCCAAATTCAAAAAACATGGGAATCAATTTGTACAACCATGGTATTGTTTTCGAGTTATTTTTCTTGTTGTAAAACCATGGCTAAGAATCTACTTGTTTTTTAAATACAAAACCATGGGTAACAATCTACTTATTCCCTTCAACGCACAATCATTCTTCTCTTTTTTAATGCAACCATGTAAGTTAGTACTATGAAATATGACTAATCTTGTTATTTTATTCCACTACGTAATACAAAAAAACACAATAATAATTGTGTGTTTATTTTCCCATACCTTGAATGCATTAAATAAATGCACACATTTATAAATCCATGTATATTTATCCACCTTTCACATGCATAAATGCATAAACATTATAAAATCCAACTCTTATTTCACATGTAATAAAATAAATGCATAAATATTATAAGATCATGTCTAGTCATCCTCATTTCACATGCATTAAAATAAATGCATAAAGATGAATGCCTACTCATCCTCGTTTCACATGCATGGAAATCAATGCAATGTATTTCGATATGAAACCCACATTTATATTATTAACCTCCAATTGCAAAGCATTCATACCATGTAATAATTCTACATGCCAACGTTTAAAATAGGTGTATCATAAAATTCCAAGAGGCGTCAATGCATACCATAAATTTCAAGACGGGATTTACACGTACCACAATAATCCATTCACTGCAAAGCATTTCAACTCAGTATATTAATTAATGGTATTTTCCTAATGTATTATCATGAAATAAAATAATTATTGTGCCAAATACACAACCCTTAAACATGCACAAACATTGGAAATCTATGAAAAAATATAGAAATGGTCTTGGTCTCCTTTAAGAGGACAACAAAGAAAATAGATACATCTTATTATGGTGTTGGTAATTGTAATCTACATGTAGCCATATTGATTTTATTGAATGTTATAAATGGACCACAATATTTTAGAGACAAATATAACTATTAATGCATAAATCTTTGGCTTGCTTTATTCTCCATTTGCCTAAAATCATTCTTTATTATTTTCTCAAGAAAATTAACATAGTTAACTTATATTTCTGTGCACAAGAACCATGGAATATTTTCAAAGAAAACTAACATAGCTAACATATATTTTCTACACGAAAGAACCATGCAATCTTCTCAAAGAAATTAACATAGTTAGCTTTTATTTTCTATGCACAAGAGCCATGCAATCTTCTCAAATGATTTAACATAGTTAACTTAGCTTTTCTATGCACAAGACTCATGCCATCTTCTGAACGGAATTAGCATAGTCAACTTATTTTTTCTATGCACAAGAATCATGAAATCCGACATGTCATGCTTACATAACATCCCTTCACCTCATTCCTTTTCTATTTTCAATTGAAATGGCTCAACTTATATGCTCATAGGGTGAGGTCTTGGGTTGAAATTAACGCTAGATTTGTTAACAACAAAGATCTTTTAACCCTCAGTAGAAAGAGTGGAATACCAACAAGGTTGGAAAATTCGTTGTTTCCTTCAAATGTTATGCTTCAAAGCATAGTTACCCATGGATCATTCCAAATTTTGCAAAAGAGACATGACCATTCATGGCCAAATCTCACTAGTTAGTGAAATTAAAATAGAACATGACCTTTAGCATAATCAACCAATTGTCGAAAGAGAGCGAACAAGAAAGAAAAAACAATAAGTGGATGAAGTACCCCACAACTACCATTACACATAGAAATGACTTCAACATTCATTAACTAATATTAAGGGTATAGAAGTAAACACAATTCAATGCCTAAGCAGTAAACTATAACTTGACTGAGAAATATAAGAAACTGCAAGCACCGATAACCTTTGCCCCTATATCACTACCCTCACATGCAATAGTTAGAGATACATTTAGATGTACATTAATGAACCACTGCCAATAGCCATAGAATAATTGATTTCACATACCTCTCCATAGAATTAAACAAGACCCAAAGAACTCATGCATGTCCTCTTAATTCATAACATCTGGGTTTTCCTAGTAATTGGAAGATCAACGATGTTTTATTTCTTTTGTTACTCAAATGGTAGTCATAAGTTGTTCAAAATTGACTAAAGTTTTCTAACTAATTCTTTGCACCAACCAGTTGAATCACATCAATAATATATATTTTTATGTTAATAAAATCATAGTTTCTAACATAAATGTGCTGGCTATAAGCATATTACACATAAGTCATCCTATGCATTTCCTTCTGAATCAACTCTTTCACCTCTTGGACATTTGGTACATATCTACAACTTCTATAGAGAACAATTACATCTTCTCTAAGTTGATAACATAAATATTTATGTTACTTTTCCTCCTAATACAAATTATGATTGATGGCCAGATGTTGTTGATTCAAATTTACAGCTTATTTAACTATGGATATTATATCTTCCTTACATATACTTACTATTGAAGCATGCATCAAATGTACTCTTCAACTAAGAGAATCTACCACTTTTTATCCTTTCTATTAATGTACTTAATCTTGAAATCGTATTCAGCTAACAACTCTAGCCACCAGATATGTTGAGATTTCAAATTCAGTTGTTTAAACAAATCTAGTAAACCATATCGATGAGTCTATAATTCAAATATTTAGCCCATGATATAATGTATCCACATCTTAAGATCGTGAATGATAGATTGAAATTCCAAGTCATGTGAAATGTAATTATTTTCATGTTCCTTCAACTTCATCGACTAATAACACACAACATGCCCATTCTACATAAGAACTCCTCCTAGACCTTCTTTACATGGATATATGTATAGAAGGAAATTTGCATTTGGGTATACAATATTTATAAACAGAGCACTTGTTAACAAATCCTTCAAGCAATGGAAGGATTCTTCACACTTCGAAGTGTATTCAAATTTTACACACTTCCTTTGCAATGAAGTAATAGGGTAAGAAATTCTAGAAAGCACCCCAATGAACCTCTTGTAATAACCAACTAGGTCCATAGAATATATGAATTTTATAAAATTCTTCATTCTTGGTCATTCCTTGATGACACTAATATTTTTTGGGTCCACAACTATATCATCCTCCAAAACGACATAGCCCAGGTAATGTATTTGTCTCTACTAAAATTAGCATTTACACAACTTAGCATATAGTTGGTTCTCCTTAAGTACCTGTAGAACTAGTTTGAAATGTTGTTTGTCATCCTCCTCTAACATAAAATGTATCAAAATATCATCTAGGAATACAATGAGAAACTTATCCAAATATTCCCTAAAGCCAACTTTCGTTAAGCATATAAAAGCACATGATGCATTCGCTAAACCAAAAGGCACCACCATTAGTTCATAATGTCCATAACAAGTTTTGAAAGTTGTCTTACTCATTTTTAATATGTAGCTGATGATTACTAACCTTAAATCAATCTTGGAAAATACCTTAGCTCCTCGAAGTTGATCGAACATATCATTTATCCTTGACAATGGATATTTATTCTTAATAGCCATTTTGTTAAGTTGTTGAAAATCCACAAATAATTGTAATGATCCACCCTTTTTCTTGAAAAACAAGATTGGAGCACCTCATGGTGATACACTTGGTCATCTGTACCCTTTCTTTAATAACTCCTCTAATTGCATCGACAATTCTTCAACCTCTAGACTACTCATCCTATAAGTCACTTCAAAAACCAAAGCAAGTCTAGGTACCAAGTCGATGTAGAAACTTATATCCTTCGGTGAAGGCAATCTTGGGATCTCAAAAAATGCATTAGCATATTCTTGTAGCATAGGATAATCATCCAAGTTAACTGACTTATCTCTATTGGGTTCTTCCAGATGAGTTTCTAATATTTGGAATCCCTTTCTAAAATCCTTCTTTCACTACAAAGTTGATATCTCTGACATTATAATTCTAGGAAATCCTTGTACCTTCCTTGCATGACCTTCATCATCAATACAGGTAAAAGACTTGCTATAGAAATATAGAATCACCTGGTGATTCTCTATCCAATCCATGTCGATTAAACAATCATAAGATCCCAATTAGATTATATTTAGTTTAGTCTTGTTATTTTTGCCATTCAAATCAAGTGGGCATTATTTCACTAGTTCTATAACTCTTCTCTTTACTCCTATAGCTAATTGAACCAACCATTCACTTCGATGCTTGGCTTCCCAAAATTAAACTTATTTTATAGTTTTAGATCAATATAACTATTACTATTTCTTGGAGTAAATCAAAATAGCAATAGTTTGGTTATGTATCTTACCTTGAATTTCAATCATGTGTGCTTGGTGCTCAACCTACTTATTATCCAACACAACCTAGATCGTGGGCATGCCTCTCCCCAAATCCTCCACTATATCATATATTTTCATGTTATGCATGACCCTCTTACTCCCAACCTTATGAGGGTAGTCATTACATCTACAATATCTGTGACAACCACAAATTTTTATAGGTTCAAAGTATGGTTCCTTGTTGGAAAAGTCATCACCTTTACGTTTACTAAAAATAGAAGTTGGTTATTGTATCAACCATGAGACATTATCGAAATATGAGGGTTTGAACCCCTTCTTTGTTCATTATATGAAACTCTCGTTCTTACTATCCCATGCCTTTTGTATAGTTGATTTATTCTTATTCTGCTCATGTAATTGTTCAACCTGCCTCAAGATTGCATCCAAGGCCTCTAACTCATCAAATTTCAGCTTGACTACATAGAATGGGGATATTCCATTGACATATCTCTAAATTTTGACTTTTTCATCCTTAATAAAGCTAACATATCTTAGCAACTTCATGAAATTTTGGCCATATTCTTCCATAGTCATGTTACCAAATTTAAGTTCAATAAATTATTGCATCTTCATTTCATAGTAGTACTTAGATAAGTATTATTTTTTAGAGTATTCCTTAAATTACCCTCATATCAACTTCCTCTCATCCAAATACTTTATGTCCTTCAATTGTTCCCACCATAGTTTAGCCTTACATTTTAGGTAGAATTAGTTGAGCTTCTAAATTTCAAGGGTAATTAAATAGTTGTAGACACCTCTGTATCTGTGACAACCAAGCCTCACCCTCTTGCCCCTTTTTATGTTGTCCGTTAAATGTGGGTGGCTTAGTCTTGTGTAGTTCTTCTTGAAAATTTCTCCCATCACATTTCTTCTTTCTAGTCCTTCTCATCGATGACATATTATGGTTGTTATTTGACTTTGAGATAGTGTAATCCCACTTATGTGACCTCCTTTCAACATAAAATTATGTTATATGTATGCATGATTTAAGTTTAAATTAGAGAAATTCTATTAATAATATTATTTTCATATGTTTATTTGGTTTAGAAAACGTGAAATTGAATATCAATTATATTTATAATGGGATCATGTTAGTTGAAATTTAATTAGAAAGGGGAGGATTAATAAACCATGGTTGATTAATACTAAATATGTTGAAGTTATGGTTGATGGTTTATTAAGGTCATCATATAGTTAACTATGGGTGACCATGGTTGCCCACATCTAACTATAGTTGACTATGATAGATCATGATTGACTATGGTTGACCATGGTTGATTATTGTGGACCATAGTTTTCAATGATAGACTATATTTGTCCACATTGACAAAGTATGGTTGTGGTTGACCACATTCAACCATGGTGACCTTGGTTGACCATGGATGGCCATGTTGAGCATGGTTGAGTAGTCGACCTTGGTTGTGCAAGGTGGATTGTGGTTACTATTGTTGACCAAAGATGACCATGGTTGACTATGAAAAATTAAAGTTGACTATGGTTGACCATCGTTGACCATGCTCAACAATGGTTGACTATGGTGACTATGGTTGATGAAATATAACCATAACTATCCATAGTTCATTAAATTTGACAATTGTTGACTATGGTAGTACATGGTTGACTTTGGTGAGCTATGGCTAACTATGGCCAACCTTAGTCAACCATGATAAATCTTGGTTAACCATAATAAACCACGATTAATTGTGATCAAACATTGTTTACATGGTAAACCGTGATCATGCATGGCCATTTGTCATCAACCATAGTCATCCGTCGACATCATGGCCAACCATGGTCAAACTTGGCCAATCATCTTGACCGTGCACAACCGTGTTAACCATGGGTGAACATAGCTTACGCAAGATATTGGTGGATATCCAACATTTGTAATTCACCTTCATTTCCATTGTCAATAATGGTTGACTACTATAGTGTTGTACCATGAGACAACCCCCCCATTTATATATAGTAATAGCTAATGTTAGACATATAAATGGCGACCTTTTTTTTCAATTTTTTAGTCTTTAAAAAATAAATCCTAACTCTAAGAAATTGCCTTCAAAACTCTTAGAATGACATAAGTTTAGGATCCTCATCACAAATTACCAATCACATTTTTCCCATCTAATGATCATAAACACCTTAAAGAAATTGCAATATGCAATCAAACCTCCCGTTGTAACATACTAATCAAAACCCCTTAAGAATTCACAATCGCATTTTGCAGGAGTCGCAAGTAAATAAGACATGCCACTATGTCATCCATTAACAATTTGTGAAATGTGATATTGCGATATTTACAATCCCATTTCACATTGTAAGTGAGCAACCCTATATAGCATCAATTTAAAAACTGCAATGTGCCAATAAAGAAGCAAGCATGGGAAGTAACTATGTTTTAATATAATAATCAATGGCTTGTCAGGGTAATTAATGTTTAGCGGCATGAGCAGAGGTAATTATTTTCTAAGTTATGGCTAGTTAATGTTTGAGTATCTCATTTGAAATCCTCACATGATTCAAAGTCATTTCACAAAGATTTTAGCCTTAATTGCCCAACATTGTCTGTCCGGATATATCTCGTCCATTTTAGGCAAGCTACAAAAGACATGTCATTGCAGAAGGTGATGTAGAAATAGAAACAACAGAGAATTATAGAATTTGAGCTAACAGAAATGTCTCCTATATTATTTGATACAGTGTACACTGTCGATGGGGGAGAAACAACTTGGGAGGTCATATACAATAGGCTTGAGGATGAGCGTCCCAAGATTATTGTCACAAAAGTGACAGCTGACTCAATAAAACCTTCGAGACTCCAATTAAAGGATTTTTCCTATTCTTTCCTTCACAGAATAGGAGCAAGAGAGAAAGTCCTCCCATACACAGGTATGATTAGGTGGCTGGTGGAAAACCTCACTATTGAAGATAGGCAATTTAGGAACTTGAGAATGGAACTCATGGGGTCATTGAAAGCGGAAGACCTAAAGCAAATGTACCATATACCTAGCCCTCAAGATATATATATGATAAAACATACATTTCCATATTCGTAAAGAGGAATGAAGAACCCTTCAAGTTGATCCAGGGCTAGAGGTTACTAGAGAACACGTTCAAATTTGATTAAACGGGTATGTATCATGTAGCCTCTTTGGAAAACCCCTACAACTATGCAGTTCTTATGTTATGTAGACTATATGGGTTATGTAATAATGCTAAGTTTTCCTTAAAATGGATTCCTTTGATTGATGCCTGTGCCAATTCCTAGATTATGAATTGGGACACCATCCTATCGGATAACCTAGACACTGTCATCACTGAATATTGATAGAAGAGATCCTCCCTCCAGAGAACCTTCCTCCATTCTATTTCAGTGCCTACATTATGCATGCCATCTATTTCTACACTAAATTTCCAATCGTGGATTAGAAATGGACCTTGCAGGACCCCTACCCTATCCATCTCAGCCATAAACAAATTTGGGAATCCCATTATATACCCCATTTCTATAAAATATGGCATGTAGTTATTTTTCCATTACATCAATTAGTTTTCAATAAGAAAGCTCCCAGGTTTTCCCAAGAAGTTGTTACATACCTTCATGCAGTTGGAAAATATTTTGTTGAAGAATGGTTCACCCACATTAGGGTTTTTGGTAGTATAGAAAACCCACATGTACTCCTTTCGTATGTCTCTGATAAATTGTTAGCAAGAGAAATAGCACGCCAGACTGTGGGAAAAGGATTGACCAAAGTTCTGAAAGAAAACAAGAAGTTATTATGGCCATCTTTTCCTATTAGGTGTGGTCCCTTTTCATTAGAAAATTTTGACCATGCAATAAAGCAGTTAGTAAGCCTGGAAAGCCTCAGGCTCCATACTTTTACCAAAAATCAATCTGATCTAGACAAGATAGCGCATAACATCACTATTGCACTAAAGATCAAGCCTTATAACCATGAGGCTAATGATTTTGAAGACCTTTTATAGTCAGATCAATCCTTCAAACAATCGTTCGAATGGGCAAAGAAAAATCTGTCCTAGAGATTTTGAAAGCTTTCAGGAGTTCATAAAAAAAGGCTCGAGGTAATCCCACTACAGCTGTTAAAAATCTAGGACAAGCCTATGCCTAGTGTGCTTGTCAATAGTGAAGGACCTGATTCTCGCATATAGTCTCAAGTAGATACAGGGAAAGCAGTGAATACAGGGAAGGCCCAAGACACCGAGAATAGAGCAGAATCCAACAAGAAGTTAGCTGAAAAGCAGGGTATGAATACCCCACCCAAGTATATAAGTTTCAAGATCAAAAGTAGTAGTTTAGAGCAGGAGTGGGAGTAATTCAATAAGAAACTGCAAGACACTCCAAACACAACTGATACCCAGGAAGCTATGGTGTATCAAACTCCTCTACATGTTCAAAAAAAATATAGAATATGAACCAATTGATGAGAAAATGACAACGTCTCAGTAGCTCGAAATCTTCCCCGCTCTGCCCACATAAAAAATTGTCTTGAAGGTGACTAAAATCCCTCCTCTTGATGTGTTCTACTGCCCAATGCACAAGGTTGCAGTAAGAAGATAGATAAGAAGGGGAAGGATAGATAAACCTAAACTATCATGTGGGAATGAGTCAATGGACATAGTTTGGAAAAACATCCCTTCCAACCCAACTAAAAACTTGACTAGATTTTCATAGTTTACAGGAGCATATGCAACTCCCACCATGGAAAAAGCTAGCAAAATATATGTTTTGTTGAAGGAAAAAGAATAGAATATTGCACAGCTTGAGCAACAGCTTAAAACAGAGAAGGCAAGTGTGAACCGGCACGCTACTGAGCAACTGGCCCAATTGCAATAGAGCATGGAGGTGATGAACATAAGCCATGAAGTTGACATATCGACTAAGAACATGCAACTCCAAGACTTGAAAAAAGCCATGGAAAGATATAAGGATGTTGCTACTATCGAGGAATTCATCAAAGAGGTGCTAGAGCTTAATTTTCTCTTATTAAAAACTCAAGAACAATTTTTCCAAAAGATGTCACATATCGCTCCTTATCTAATCACTAGTGAGTAGCTAATGGATAAAGTGATTGACCACATAACTGATTTTACTGATCTAAACAACATAATATCATAGTTTATCGAATGGCAAGAAATAGAGGAGGGGAGGAAAGCTAATCTGCCTAAGATTGAGGAGACATAAAAAGACATTCTTTTCAGGGATTGGGATGCAAGGATCAAACAAGTTGAGCTAGTAGTGGCAAGAGTGGTCGGGGTGTCAAAGAACATAGTAAAGGTGGAAAACCATACTTTGTTTACCATCGACCCGGTGAAAGAAGGCAACCTAAAAGGACTGCCTGATCTAAATGACTTGCATAACAAATGGAAGGAAAGAGAGAAGACTCAAATGGAAGAAATCACAAAATTAGCAAAGATTGATTCGGAGTTGTATCGGCAATACCTCGTCAAGCCACATAGTCAAATCATGACCCTTAACTGTTCACTCCATTCAACTTAGTGGATGTTGCCACCTCTCACAGATGTAATTATCGCAGGACAGGTCAGAACATAATTTGGGGCACCTTCTCAAGTCAAACCGATGGTCGATATATGTGATTTGAAGGACAAGCTAGTAGACTAAAAAACATCATCATAGCCTATGCTGATCAGCTCACTTTTTATTTTTAGAGTTAGTTAACTAGTTAGGAGGAAGGTTGTTTGGAACCTCCTTAAAATTTTGTATAATCTATTTTTGAACACTAGTTAGAATAGTATTTATAGCCTTCTCATGCATTTAGAGAAGGGTCGAGAATTTTATCAAAAAATTTGCAAAGAATGTGCTATTTTAAGTTTGTGAATGCTTTGGTGAAATTATGGGACATGATAGTTTCTTTTAAATATGAGACTAATTTCCTTTGTTGATGCACTTTTGTATACTTGGAAGATAATTTGATCTGATGAAAGGAGTTGATCTATGTCATTAGTCAAATGAGCAAAACTTTACATATATGGTACTTTTATCTTATATGATTAGCCTTGTTTCTGTTTAATTAGTGACAACACGTTATTTTCGTGAATTGTATATGAGCTATGTTTTTTCTATTAAGAATTAATTGCGCTATTATATGATGCCTAACTAAGATTATTTATTTTTTATATAATAAATATAATATATAATTATATATATATATATTAATATTATATATAATTATCATCACTATGCATATATTATATTTATTACTACTATTCATCAGAATTATCTTTACATGTTATCATCTATGTTGAATGCATGATTGATCTTTATTATCACATGTCAAGCAGATATCTTTGTAGATTGCATATTATACAGAAATACTCGAGTTTATATTAGATTAAGTTAGCTAGATATTTTCATTATAGACTAGGTCATTTAAGTTATCATTATTATATTGCAATCACTTTTAAACCGCCCACTCTCATTTTGGAACTCATACTGGGAAATTGGTCCCATTATCTCAAGTCTGAGCCGCCACTTTAAACGGAAAAGGAGTTGTCTTAAGGTCCAGACCGGGTGGTTATCCCCCATGTTGGAGCAGTTGAAATCAGAGGCCTCAACATTCTGGCGCTAGAAGGAGGGCAATCCGACTATGAATGGCTTAAAAATATAAATATCAATTGAAAAACATTCATACGAGTCAAAACCCCTCCACCACTTCTACACCTTCTAGATCTCATTCAAAATATTCAGATCAGAAATCTGAAGTTATAGAAACATCTCCCTCATCTCCTGAAGTAGTAAGACAATCACCTTCTCCAGATTACACTCCCAAGTCTCCACAATTCCATTCTTTGATACAGAAATTGGAACAGATATCCTTTTCTTCCGAGAAACCAGAGAGGCCCGAAGCTTCTAAAGAAAGTGTTACTTCCTTATTACAAGAAACTAGTGTATTAACTAGATTGCAATGTGAAAAGATCGAAGTAGCCCATTTTTAGTTTCCCATCCCTCCACGACATAGGAAAGTTATCACGTCAATATCTAAATTGGATACCAGTGAGGTCACATCACCCTTCCATCCATTCACTTCTCCATCCATTTCTGCTCAATCCACTCCTTCCCAACTATCCAGTTCCCCAACTAGTACTGTTGCTAGTAGTACTAGCCCAGTAGTAAGTTCTTCGCCATCTATAATGTTAGGTCCCTATACTACTAGTGTAACCCCTTATTGTTATTAGTACAACCCGCTTATTATATTGCTGTGCCCATGTAGTCCCCATATTGTTATTATTGTGCCCTTACATAATTATTGTTATGTCGGCTTTGATTATATTATGACCCCTTAGACTCCTATATATAGAAAGGACGTCTTTTCATTTGTATCATCTAAGAATTTTTCATTTGTATAATGTAAAGGAGGTTTCCCCCTTGAAGAGGTTTATTTCTAAGGCATTTATCTATCTTTTCTATCTTTTTGTGAGGTGGTTTCATAACATTTGGTATCCAAGCTTTGGATTCTAGGGCTTCGGTGCTCCAAATAGGTCATCGTGGAATTTTCTCTATAATTGTTTTTATGCGAAGTTTCAGAAGTGAAAAAAACCCATTTGAGAAGAAATCGATATGAATCTCGAGTCTGAATTTCAGAGATTGTATCACTATATTTGCGGAGATACGATATGAAGAGTTTAGGGTTTTTGTAAGCTCCAAAATCTATGCTAAAAGAGGTCATCGTGGAATTTTCGTTATAACTCTTTCACTTTGATGTTTCAGAAGCTAAAAAAAAACCCATTTGAGAAGAAATCGGTTTGAACCTCAGCTCTGAATTTAAAATCTTGTCTCGCTATATTCTCAAAGATACAGTGTAAGGAATTTAGCGTTTTTGCAGACCCTCGAATTACATTCCAAATAGGTCACTGTGAGAAAATCGTCATAACTGTCTCTTTAGCATCAGAGTGAAATTTCATAAGAAGTTACAAAAAGAGGATGGACTTTAGTTTCTTGTCTATATTTTTTAGATCCAAAGGTCAAAATAGTGACACGTGGCACTTCATACAAGTTCGTTCTTCTGAAGAGCTCTATAATTAGGTCATCGTGGGAGATTTGGAATAACTCTTTCTTGGATGATAAAATTTTGATCAGATTGGTTGCATTGGAAAGAGGACACAAAGATCTAACACAAAAAGAAATTTTAGAACATGGAGATCTAAAATTACAGAGTTACAATCATTTCAAGATCGAGCTCCTAAAATCAAGGAAAATTGAGATGAGGAAGTTTGATGGAAAGGATATGGTAAATTGGATAATACAGATGGAGAAACATTTTGATATACATGGTGTACCACTATTACAAAAGGTATGTATTGCATCTTCATATTTAGAGCAAGATCAATTTTATGGTATAAAGGGATTTTTTCTCGTAAACCACTTGTTACATGGTCAATTTTTACGAAGGAAATTATAGCACATTACGAGGATACAAAGAGCAACAACTTCTTTAGACCAACACCACAACAATTG
The DNA here is from genome assembly GCA_000404065.3 of Pinus taeda. Lineage (NCBI taxonomy): Eukaryota > Viridiplantae > Streptophyta > Pinopsida > Pinales > Pinaceae > Pinus > Pinus taeda. Next base: position 15,995 of record APFE031341645.1, read on the forward strand.
GAAGAAAAAAGAGAAAAAGGGCTTTGTTACAAAGTGGAAAGGAAAATTATGGCAACAAGGAAGTCTACCCCTCACAAATATAAAGATGGAAGTGTTGTTTCTCCTAGCCTTCCACAACCTACAAGGGTTACACCACAACAATTGGAAGAGAAAAGAGAAAAAGTGATTTGTTACAATTGTGATGACAAATACATTAAAGGTCATAAGTGTGCTGAGAAGAAATTATTTTACATTGATTGTGGAGAGGAGGAAGAAAAGGATCAAAAAATGTCAAAAGAAGAGTATATACACCAGGAACCAACCCTAGAGAAAGAAGAAATGAATCTAACCATATCTTGTAAATCATTAGAAAGAATTACTACTCCTCAAACTCTTAAGATAGAAGGGCATATCAAGAAGGAAAAGGTTCAAGAAGTGAAAGATCACATCAAGAAAGAAGAAATGAATCCAACCATATCTTGTAATGCAATGGTGAGAATTACCACTCATCAAACTATCAAGATAGAAGGACATATCAAGAAGATAAATGTTCAGGAAGTGAAAGATCACATAGAGCATCAAGAACTAAATCTGACCATATCTTGTAATGCACTGGAAGAAGCTACCACTCCTCAAACTCTCAAGATAGAAGAACATATCAAGAAGAAAAGGATTCAAGTAGTGAAAGATCACATCGAGCATCAACAACAAGTTCTCCAACTTTTAAAGAATAACACCACTTTGGTGCATAATCGAATGAAACAACAAGCAGATCAGCATCGCAATGAAAGAAGTTTTGATGTAGGTGATTGGGTATTTTTATCGTTACATAAATACAAACAAATTTCCCTCAAAAAGTTATTTATGAGAAGGAAATGTTGGCAATACTACACACACTTGAGAAATGGTGACCTTACCTAATGGGAAGACACTTCAAGGTAAAAATGGATCATGATAGTATTAAATACTTTTTAGAACAAAGATTGTCCTCTGAAAAGCAGCAAAAATGGGTCACAAAGATGTTGGGTTATGACTTTGAATTCATCTACAAGAAAGGGAAGTAAAATGTTGTGGCATATGTACTCTCAAGAAAGGATGAGGATATGGAAGCATTGTTGTGCGCCATTTCTATTATCCAACCGGATTGGATAAACGAAACAAAGTATGAATGGAAGAAAGATGAAGAAGTGTGGCCACTCATTCAAAAGTTAAAGAAGATCCCAGTTCAAACAATATTTCCAAAACTTGACGAGGAAGGAAAAATCATATTGGAGCATGGAGCATTCAAAGAAACAAGAACCTGATAGCTACAAAATTGATCATTTTCAGAGTATCTCATCAAGTGGAAGAACTTACCTGCTAAATATTCCACATGGGAGGACAAGAATTTTATACAGGAGCATCAAGAACTACTCAAGCATTAAGGACAACACTTTTTGAAGGAGAGAGGCATGTTAGGTCCCTATACTAATAGTGTAACCCCTTACTGTTATTAGTACAACCCCCTTATTATATTGTTGTGCCCATGTAGTCCCTGTATTGTTATTATTGTGCCCTTACATTATTATTGTTACATCGACTCTCATTATATTATGACCCCTTAGACTCCTATATATCAAAAGGACGTCTTTTCATTTGTATCATCTAAGAATTGTTCATTTGTATAATGTAAAGTAGGTTGCCCCATTGAAGAGGCTTATTTCTAAGGTGTTTATCTATCTTTTCTATCTTTTTGTGAGTTGGTTTCATAACATATAACTACTTCTAGAGTAGCCTTCCCATCTTCCCAATCTCTGACTCAAGCTATGGCCAATCAAACCGCTCAACCTTAGACAAATCTTGATGTTGTTCTGGTTGCTAATCCAAATGCTCTTCCAGAAAACCTAGAAAAGTGGTTACCTAATTACAATCCTGATGATGGTCTTCCAGCTAAAGAACATATTCTTAGACATATACATGGCAACAACATAATATTAAATATAAGCATGAGAGTATATCTATTATTAACAAATGATATACATTTATAGTACATTCACATGAGCTTTGGTTTCATATCCCAAGGTCTCTTGGACTTCCTTAGACTATTCAGCTTCCACAACAACCCCTAGAGGATTAGGTGTTCAACATTCCCCCATTAATCTGAATGGGTATGTATGAGTCCAAGAAGAGAGTTGTAATACAAAATGTGTAAAAAATGCATGGCATCACTAGGTTGAATGTGTTCTCTCAAATGTTGGTAGAAGGGAGGCGGTTAAGTTTCACCACCAACACTAGAACACTTAGTGCAGTTCCGAGAACTCTTCCAAGTCTGGCATGAATCTCGAGTCTTTTGCTAGGGGAAGTGCTCCTGATGTTTTGAAGAGGGAAACCTTCAACCATGAAAGGGGGGTCTCGCCCCACATAAAAGGGAGAACCTCAACCTGAAAAGGGAGGTCTCAACCTATGATGGTTTAAGGATGACCAACAACTCTGGAATGCTTAATGCAATTCCTAGAACTCTTCCAAAACTGGCAAGAAGATGAATTATTCTACTAGAGGAAGTGTCCCCAATTATTTGAAGAGGTATCACTGACTGAAGCCATGCTCAAGGGAATATTTGTCTCAGGCTACAACGCTGAATCTCATATGGCAGGTTGTGGCTTAGGCTCGCTTGATGTGGATTTGAAGCTTGTATATGACCATTACTTCCCCCCCTGCTAGATATAAGGTGAGAAGACGAAGTGATCTCAATTGCAAGATTTTTCAATGTTCAAGAACAAATTGTGTTGTATGAGAAAAATATCTTCTTAGTTGTTGAAGACTATTGCCAAGAAGTGATCCATCCAAGATGAATCTTTGTTCATGCAGGAGGTTTGTTTCTAAAGCATCTGTTTGAGGAATGACTGGTTTTATGACAATGCTTACAAGGGTGAAGATCAAAATAGTGATATTTCACATGGCCAACTCGGTCATAGTGTTGGAATTTCACAATTTGTTGTTGTTGTTATGGAAGAGGAGCGAAATCTGGAATAGCTGAAGGTGAACTGTCATGAAGGAATCCGACACTCTAAAATTGAATGGGCTTTGAGTAATCTAGAATATGAAAGGAAACCTCCTTATCATATCCAATACCTATTATGTGCTTGTTGCTAACAAGCTCTTCCCAAGGTTTGATGATGGGCCTGGGAAGTGCAAACTAAACTTTTGCATATGCATGTGACTCTGCTGCTTTATTGGGCACTGGATCTGAATCAACTGTAACATAATTGTCTTGCTGCTCATGGGAGTCTATTTCAATATTCTGAACAAAAATAGGTTCATAATGATCACTCCACTGCTGTAATTATTCCTCCAGTAATTGAGATTCAAGCTGCAAAATGGCAATGTTTTCTTTTGCATGTTGTAGACAGGTCCGAATTTTGGAGAGAGAGTCTTTGTTGATTCTGAATGTGTTGTCAGTTGCTGAGTGTATCATAGTATTGAGGAACTCTAATACTTCACCAATTAGAACCATTTCACAACAAATGTAGCAATATTATAGCCAATACAAATGTCTTCTCTCCTCCACAAAATAATTATTTTATATAAAGTGCAGAGAATACACTAACAATGGTTCTATTTATTTATAGAGACAATTCCATAAAAATGTTGGTGCAATCATATAGATTTTCCAATACATAGTAGAGGCATAATTGACCCACAACACTAGTACACCACCACTCAGTAGCAATAAATATGACTCCAAAATTAGTGTTTAATGCACATACCACGGTTTACAACTATACAACACAAAGAATGGCACCAACACAATGCATAAAGATGCACATACATTCCTAAACACTCACACTGTATATAAACACATTTACTCTGCAACCTATCTCACAAATATATTGTAGCTTTAATGCACATATAACACCAACCTTCAATCAACTTGACAATATGCATTCACAATCTTGTGTTTTATCCAATGGACAAGTGTATAAAGTTACATGCTTCAATAGAGAATTAATGCACAGTTGAGTAGATATTCTACGCTCTAGTTTAGAGGTAATGTTGAAGACAACAGAGCTACTACTTTCCACCCTTTGCCTTCAGAAATTGATAAGCCTTTCCCAAAGTCTCTTGTTTCCAACAAAACAAATATCCTTTCCGAGACAAAGTATATCAACACCCACTTCGTATGAGTTGGATTAGTGATATGTGCTAAAATGATAGGTAGTGTGATTGGTAAAGGTGGTGGTATTATAAAATCCTTGAGGCAAGAAACTCATGCCAAGATCAAAATTGCATATTCTATCCCTAATGTGGAAGCGAGGGTTATTATTATCTTCAAATCTCGAAAGGATCAACCAAAAGGAGAGAGAATTTTTCAGAGTTTCCTCGTTCTTCCAAGACTTACCACTTCCACCAAATTTATTCTATCTCTAAATTATGTTTTGTGATTTCCTACTCGTGGGCTAGTTCCAGGTGTTAAGGATAATCATTAAAAACGAGAAACTATTCCTTCAAGTTTGGGTGGAACTTCTTCTCGGGTTTCCTTTGGAGTATCAGTCATCATCCTCCAATTTTAGTTATTATGCTAAAATAGTAGAGCTATTTGATTTACCCGATATATGGAAAACCTTCAAATTTTCCACAAAACCAAAAGGAATTAAAACCCAGTTCATAACCTTATCGTGTCCGAAATTTAAATTAACGCACATGCATCTTCCATCACGATCACCATCAGATCGGACCCATCTAATTGAACAGCTATTGCGTCAGCCACTCGCCAACTAGCTTGGACAATCTCCACCGTTGATTAATCCGGCATGATTCAACAATTATTGCGTAACCTCATGTGAAATCTTGCACGAAGAATAACAAGTTGAGAGCACATGAGAAAATTGGTTATCACGTGCTACGTGTCAACCCCTCAGGTTAATCTTGTGAATTTTTAGAATACCATTTATAGCTCTTAGGGCGCGCGAGATACTTCTTACTTCCTATGAAGACTGCTCAATTATTCTACATGTTTTCCACCCTTTCGTTGACACGTGCCTTTATGTGATCCATCAATTTCTTAACTTAATCTCCTGTGATAAGATCTCTATCGCTCATCTTCAATCAACCCTGTCCATTGATCCGACTGATCCAACGGTTACTATGCACTGTTACATTCTTTTGTTTCTTACTGTGTAATAGCCTACTTGGATTTCTTCCTATGTATTTTATCTCACCTTATGGTCTTCAATTGTTTTTATCTCGATCTCCAGTATGTTTCTTCATTTCTTCATGCCTTTACGCTTCCTTCATAAATCCCTAGGTTTTAGGAAGCTTTGAAGTTATACCTTCACTGTAACATTCAAGGTTTTCTCCAATACTGTTTGTGTGCAAACTTGTAACACTCTTCATTGCCTTCTTCCTCGATTTTGCACACCTTTGGCAGAGCGCTCAGGAGCAGAGTCCAGGCGGGTGCATTTCTGCTATTTGAGGGAGTGGATAGAGAACCCATCACAAATCTAGCTAAGAGAGGTCAGTCAGATAGTGTGCAATATGAAATAGGCATGCACACAATAATGGGAGTTCTATTTGTAGAAATGCATAACTAACATGCACAGAGAGGCCACAACACAAGTGGCTCAGACTGGAGCAAGGCAAGAGTACGCCTGCTCTGATACCATGTTAGACACATACATGGAAACAACAGAATATTAAAGATAAGCATGAGAGTATATCTATTGTTAACAAATGATATATATTTATAGTAAATTCACATGACCTTTGGTTTTGTATTCCAAGGTCTCTTGGAATTCCTTAAACTATTCAGCTTCCACACCAACCCTTAGAGGATTAGGTGTCCAACACATCTAAATAACTTTATGTTAGCCATGAATCTTAATGGATTTGCACATGAAGATGTTGTAATTAGACTATTTCATTATACCTTTCAAGGATTGGTTGGGTCTTGGTATTTTTCCCTCCCTATAGGTTTAATAAGAGACTGGTATAGTTTTCAAGAAGTATTTCTTGCAAAATTTGGTGATGACAGGACCATTGCATCCTTTATAAATGATATTTCTAACTTAAAAGAAAATTAAGATGAAAGGATCAAAGACTTCAACTCCAGATTTAAAAAGTTACTAAACAAAATCATAGCTGCCTCAAAACTTGCAGTAGATGTACAAATAGAATGGTACATATCCTCTCTCCCTACTAATATTGCAATTTTTGTAGATAGAGCCAGTAATTCTACCCTTGTAGAAAACATGAAAGGATCTATGTCTGTAGAAAGAAGGATTATAGCTTTAGAAAAGAGATCACAGACAAAACGAAAGGAAGTCAAAGAAGGTAACATTTAAGGATGATTCAAAAAAGAAAACTTCAAAGGACCCTTTTGATCTTGAAGTCCTTCATAAAGTGTTAAAAACCATGTCCAACGAACTGTTCGAAATCAAGAAGCAAGTCCCAGAATCCTCTGCTCCCAAGAAACCTTTTCGCTCACTTAAACGAAACCCTTCTTCTGCATCACAACCACCGAATATTATTTCAAATGCTGAATTTGACCAAGAAACAGAAGAAGACTCACTAGCTGAAGAGGAAGTCAAAACGGAAGAAGAAGTTGAATTAAATGGAATGTGGGATTTCATTCTTCCAACTGAAGAAGACGCACAAGCTATGCCAATAACTACAAGAACTAAAAACTCTCTTGATATGTCTATAACAAATCAGAAATAGAAAACTGCTACTCCAGCAAAGGAGAAACCAGTATGTAAGAAATCTAAGACTAGTTAAACTGATCCTATTCCACTAGATCCTCCAAATTGTTCCAAAACATTGGTAATCTCAGATACAGTGGAATATAACATAGTCAAAGATATGAAAAATATGAGAGAAAACATTTCATTTCACGAAGTCACTAAACTCAAGTAACAACTAAAAATTATATTAAGAGAGTTAAAAGCAGTTTTTGTATCCCCTCTACCATCTGTTGTAGTCACTCAAGCTACCTACGATATGGGAAAACCTCCCTCATCTTCAAACAATGTAAATCCGACAGATTTAGTCCTTATAGGTGATAGGTCTATCTCTCATACACTTCCATTTCTTCTTATTTATGAGATTTTCAATAGAAATGTCCATAATTGCCTTGTTAATTTAGATGCCTCTTCAAATATTATGCCAAGGACAATGTGGACCAAATTGATATTACACCTCAAAAATATCTAGCAGACATAGTTCAATTGAACAGGACAAAAGTAGAGATACTTGGAGAAATAACATCAGCTTCAATTAAGATTTCCTCTAATCCAAAAGTTTCATAGATAATTGATATTATAGTGGTTGATATCCCTAATTTTATGGTTTAATTCTAAGTATGGATTGGTCTGAAAAGTTGCACGGATAGTTCGCAACTGATTAGACTCACATGTGGTTGCCACACAATAGTAAACCAAACCAAATCATAGTAGACCGAGAGAAGTTCATGAAATACATAGCCACTGATCTCGAGGGAAGCAATGAACTTGTTTCCTTCACCAGCAATATCATTGGTAATTATTCAGCTCGGTCATTTTTGGGATGTTTTAATGCTCAAACATCCCCCTTTTTGAATGATGTTGTAGTGTCTCAAACATAGAATTTTTCACAAACAGATGCTTCAAAGTGTGTAAATATAGTAGATAAAATTTTAGATAATTCATTATTTTGGACTCTTTATTTTGATGGTTCCAAATATGAAGATTGTTCAGGTGCATGAAACCATGTTAGCCCACAGACTTGAATTTCAATGCACTAACAATACTGCAAAATATGAAGCATTGATCCAAGGGTTGTATAAATCCATTGGCCTTAATGTCAAATAACTGCAAGTATATGGTGATTATGAAATAGTCCTTAAACAGGTAAGAAATACAATTCATTGTGTGATTTGGCACCTTAAACATTATGAATATCTTGCCCAGAATATTGCTTCTCATTTCACTGCTTTTAACATTTCTTCAATTCCCAGATTGCAAAAGCAAGTGTTGATTTACTTGCTAATGTGGCATCCAAGATTATTCCTTTGGAAGAATTTAGTCCAGACAGATTTTCAATAGAGTTAATTTATAGGTTGTCCATTCCCGACAATGTGACAAATTGGAGAGTGTTTAATAATGATGCAAATATAATCGATTTCCTTAAATTAGAAGGATATTATGAGGGACAGATCATAGATGAACATGAGCATGATCTACAAATCAACCATAAACAAGACCAAAATCCAATTTCGAAGTCTGTAGTTTAGATGGAAGATCTCTATGATTTAACGAACATGTTCAAGAAGAATACCAAGTCCAAAAATTAGAGTTCCACTCTAAGATTTGAATTGGTAAACCAAGGTTCAACTGAAAAACCTCAAAACGTCAACCTAGGTCTTCGTTTATCATCTGAAGAAAGGATATCATTCATTAAGTTGTTAAAAACATATAAATGTGTCTTTGTCTTGGATTATGTAGATATCAAGACCTACAATACCTCTGTAATTCAACGTACCGTACCAATGACTTCGAATGAAAATCCAATACAAGAGAGGCTTAGGAAAAATCACCCAAACCTTGAAAGTCAAATTAAATCTGAACTGAACAAGCTTCTCGAAGCAAATATAATCTTTCCTGTTAGACACTAAAAGTGGGTATAAAATATGGTCCATGTGAGGAAAAATAATGGTGATATTAGGATTTGTATTGATTTTAGAAACATGGATATAGCATATCAAAAGGATAACTTTCCTCTACCTACTATGGAGCTAATATTGCAATGAGTTGCAGGTTCCAAATTAATGTCTTTTATAGATGGATTTTCAAGATACAATCAAATTCTAGTACATCCAAATGACATATTGAATAAAAAATTCAGGACCAAGTGGGGGACATACGCTTGTCAGAAGATGCCTTTCTGACTCATAAATGTAGGTGCTAAATTTCAACGTGCTATGGATATTTCTTTCAAATGTATGATTAATAAATCAATTGTTATTTACCTATATAACAACACAATCTATTCTAAGGAGAGAAACAATCATTTAATTGACCTAAAGCACATTTTTGAAAGATGCAAGAAATATGGCATTTCTTTAAATCCCAAAAATTCTTAGTTTTCTTTACTAGAAGGCAAACTCCTTGGATTTATAGTGTTCAAGAAAGGGAGTTACATTGATCGTGATAGATTCCAAGAGATTGAAAAGAAATTCTCTCCCACATAACAATAAGACCATCCAAGCATTCCTAGGCCAAATTAAATTTTTAAAAATATTTGTTCCAGATTTTTCATAGATTGTCCTACCCCTTCAAGCAATGATAAGAAAAAAAACAGGCTTCAAGTGCGATAAAGATGAAAGAGAATCATTTAAGTTGATAAAAAAAACCATTATCAATTCTCCTTCTTTACCAACTCCTAACTTTCTCAAACCTTTTGTGTTGTACACTTTTTCATCCAATACATCATATCTAGTGGTTTTAACACAGTTGAATGATCAAAATATCGAGGACCCATGTCTTTTTTCAGTTCTAAATTGCAAGGTTCTGAGTTAAATTATTCAGCTGTTGAGAAACAAGCTTTTGTTGTTTTTAGAACCTTGAAACATTTTAGACCTTTTCTTCTTAAAACACATACAAAGATAGTAGTACCTTACCTTGCAATAAGACAATTATTGATTCAAAGGGAAGTAGGGGAGAAAAGAGCCAATTTGGTTCCTACCCTTCAAGAGTACAATGTAGAAATCCGACCAAGTAAAATTGTTAGGGGCCAAGGTTTTTACAGGATGTTAACTGGAGCTTCCCACTTATCAGCAAGAGAAGACCAATTTAATGAAGTGCAAATATCATAGGTATGCCTTAATGACGCACAATTGTAATATGCTGATTTGAAGTTTTATTTGAAGAATGTATATACTACTACGCATCTCAATTATAAAACAAAGCGTGCTTTAAGGTTGAAATCTAATCAGTATGAATTAATCAATGATGTATTGTTTAGGAAAAAATATGATTCGGTATTTTTTAAGATGCCTAGAAAAACCTAATTATGAAAAGGTAATGAAGGAATTACATGATGGACCAGCTGGAGGACATTTGGGAGGAAACAACACAACTCACAAAATCCTCCGTGCTGGTTATTATTGGCGAACACTATTCAAGGATGCGCATGAATGTGCAAGAGAATGTAGAAGTTGTCAAACTATAGTTGGAAGAGAAAAGAAGCCAGCATCCCCTTTGCAACTAGTGAACATCCAACCACCATTCGATTAATGGGGATTAGATATAATTGGTGAGATTGTTCCTAACTCTTCCAAGTAACACAAATACATCCTTATAGCTATTGATTATTTTACAAAATGGGTAGAATCTATCCTACTAAAGATAGATAATATAGAATTTATCACAGACTTCATTGATCAGTACATAATTACTAGGTTTGGCTTAACTACACCTTTAACGTTTGACAATGCATATTATTTCTCTGAAAATACAATGGTGGAATTTTCTTTGAAGCGAGGTTTTAAATTAAATTTTTCAGCCAACAGCTCTCCATGGGGTAATGGATTATCATAATCGACAAACAAAAACCTCATCAGAATCATCAAAAAGACTATTGACCAAAATCATAGTAATTGGTACAAAGCATTTATATTTTCTCTTTGGGAAGAGAGAATTACACAAAAGGCCTCCATCGGTTCTTCTCCTTTTGTTTTAGTTTATGGAAAATAAGTTGTTCTCCCACAAACATAGCAATTCCATCTCTTTCCCCAGTGAAATTCATCAATGAAAACCCTTCCTATTCTATCCAAGCAAGACAATTCCAAATTCTTAAACTCGAAGAAGATTGAGAAAAGGATAAAGCAACCCACTTCCATCATCAGCGATTAGTCAAATCCTCTTTTGATACAACCTCTACCAATCATAAAACTTTTGAAGTAGGTGATCTAGTTTTGGAATGGGACAAAGAACACGAGGAAAAGGTATACATACCAAATTCCAATGACTATGGCTTGGCCCTTTCCATGTCATTGAGAAAATTTGTCAATCAACATTTCTTTTACAACACTTATCATGAAGGACAGATTCCATGCCCATTAATGGGAAAATTCTTAAGAAATACTTTTCCTAGAAGATAACCTCTTCTAATTTTGTATCATATCCACTTTAAAACTCTTAGGAAAATAAAGGTTATATAGTATTTACTTTTGGTTTTTCAAAATAAAATCTTTGATAATATTTTTATTTTTCGCTTCTATAAGTAGGAAAACTTAAAGAAATAATTAGGACATTTGAGTTTATAAGTAACCCTGATTTCTTTGGAAAAACTTGATCTTGCTCAAACATTTATTTTATGAACAAACTCTTACCTTTACAAAGTATAGATGTGTTGTTATCAGTCAAGAAAAGAATCTTTAGCCTAGTAAGGAATTTCTGGAGATGAGTATCTTAAAACACTATCATTATCATCCAAAACTCTTAAAGGAGCCAATGATTCACCTCATCTAATAATTATTATTATTATTTTTTTTTTTTTATTCAGAGTGTAATTCTAAAATATAAAAATACTTAGAAGATAATAACTCTCATTATGAGCTTGTTTACCATGATCATAGGGAAATAGTTAAAATGATGTTACCAAAACTACATACCAAATAGGGTAATAGCCAATGATCTAATCAATCAAAAGACAAACGGTCTCATCAAGATCCATTTTGTTCAATTTAGTCATAAGCACTAAGTGGCATCGTCATTATTAGGTTACCAATCCTAGTCAATGTCTTTTAAGAAACTTAAAGTGAATATCACTTTGAGTTTTGAAGATTGCTCCAGATGGGAAAATGAATCATTGTTGGTTAAAAGATAATGCTTTCGAGGCTACGAACGCCTCCTAGCAGTAGATGCTCTATATCTGATAGATGAGTAAACACCAAAAATTAATCTGTAGAAGACACTTGCTATATCTCTTTAAATCTTAATATTTTTTGGTGAACGAATTTGTATTTTTATCGCTACAAAGCTTAAAGTAGTTCAATAAATAGACTGTGTAAGTGATTATGATTCTATAGAAATGTTGTTTACTTTATAACTCATGTAATTATTATTCCTATAACTCTTCTTACTTTGATATTTCTATAAATTTCAGAAAACCAATTAGAGATAACTAGTTCTCCCAAGTGAATCACCAATTGTTGTACTATGAAACAATCCCCCCATTTATATATAGTAATAGCTAATGTTAGACATATAAATGGGGACCCCTTTTTAAAAATATTTTAGTCTTTAAAAAATAAATCCTAACTCTAAGAAATTTCCTTGAAAACTCTTAGAATGACCCATGTTTGGGATCCTCATCACAAATCACCAATCACATTTTTCCCATGTAATGATCATAAACACCTTAGAGAAATTGTCATATGCGATCAAACCTCCCACTGCGACACACCGATCACAAGTAAATAAGATGTCTCATTATTTCATCCGTTAACAATTTGCGAAATGCAATATTGCGATATTCGCAATCACATTTCGCATTATAAGCGGACAACGTTATATAACATCGTTTTAAAAACTGCGATGCACAAATAAAGCAACAAGCATGGGAAGTAATTGTGTTTTAATATAATAATGAATGGTTTGATAGGGTAATTAATGTTTAGCAGCCCAAGGAGAGGTAATGATTTTCCAGGTTATGGCTAGTTAACGCTAAGTATCTCATTTGAAATTCAAGGACATTTCACAAAGATTCTAGCCTTAATTGCCCAACATTGTTTGTGTTGATATATCTTGTCCATTTGAAGCAAGCTACAAAAGACATGTCATTGCAGAAAGTGATGCAAAAACAGAGAAAGCAGAGCATTACAGAGTCTAACATAACAGAAATATCTCCTATACTTTTTGATATTGTCTGCATCACTGATGGGGGACCAACAAATTGGGAGGTCATATACAATAGGCTTGAGGATAAGCGTCCTAATATTACTGTCACAAAAGTGACGGCTGACTCAATAAAACCTTCGGGACTCTAATTCAAGGATGTTATATGTTCTTTCCTTCATAGAATAGGAGCGAGAGAAAAAAATCCTCCTATACACTAATATGATTAGGTGCGTGGTGGAAAACCTCACTATTGAAGATAGGCAATTCAGGAACTCAAGAATGGAACTCATGGGGTCATTCAAAGCAGAAGACCTAAATAAAATGTACCATATACGTGACCCTAAGGATATATATGATAAAACATACGTGGCCAACTCCGCAAAGAAGAACAAAGAACCCTTCAAGATGATCCAGGGTTGGAGCGTACTAGAGAACAAGTTCAAATTCGATAAAAAGGGTACGTATCCTGTAGCCTCTTTGACAAACCCCTACAACTATGTTGCTGCTATCTTATGTAGACTATATGGGTTACCTAATAATGCTAAGTTTTTCGTAGAATGGATTCCTTTGATTCATGCATGTGTCAATTTCCACATTATGAATTGGGCCACCATCCTATTGGATAATGTAGCCATTGTCATCGCCGAATATCGAGAGAAGTGATCCTCCTCTCTAGAGAACCTTCCTCTATTCTATTTCAATGCCTAAATTATGGATGCCATATGCTTTTGCACTAAATTTCCAATCATGGGTTCGAAATGGACCTTGAAGGACCCCTACCCTATCCATCATAGCCATAAACAAATTTGGGAATCCCATTATATGCCCTATGTCTATAAAATATGCCATGCTATTATTTTTCCATTCCATCAATTAATTTTCAATAAGAAAGCCCCCAAGTTTCCCAAGAAGCCGCTACAGACCTTCTTGCAGTCGGAAAATATTTTGTCGAAGAATGGTTCACCTACATTAGGAATTTCGGTAGTACAACAGACCCACATGTCCTCCCTTTGCATGTCTCTAATAAATTGTTAGTAAGAGAAATAGCCCACCAGATTGTGGGAAAAGGCTTGAACAATGTTCTGAAAGAAAACCAGAAGTTATTATGTCCATCTTTTCCTATTAGGTGCATTTCCTTTTCATTAACAAATTTTAACCATACAATAAAGGAGTCAGTAAACCCAGAAAGCCTCAGGATGCATACTTTTCCCAAAAGGAAATTTGATCCAGACAAGATAGTGCATAACATCACAACTGCAGTAAAGATCAAGCCTTATCGCCATGAGGCTATGATTTTGAATACCTTTTTACAGTCAGCTCAATCCTTCGAACAACCGTTCAAATGGGCAAGGACAAATCTAAGTCTTGGAGATTTTGAAAGCTTTCAGGAGTTCAGAAACAAAAGGCTCGAGGTAATCCCACTACATCTGTTAAAAAATGAGGACAAGCCTATGCTCAGTGTGACTGTCAACAATGAGGGACCTGATTCTCGCATATAGTCTCAACTAGATACATGGAAAATATTGAATACAGGGAAGGCCCAAGACATCGAGAATACAACAAAATCTAGCAGGAAGTCAACTGAAAAGCAGGATATGAACACCACACCCAATATATCGGTTCAGAGATCAAAAGTAGCAGTTTGGAGCAGGAGTGGGATCAATTCAATAAGAAAGTGCAAGACACTCCGAAGACTCAAATACCCAGGAAACTATGGAGTATCAAACTCCTCTGCATCTTTAGAAAAAGGCAGAGTCTGAACCAATGGATGACTAAGTGAGAATGTCTCAGCAGACCGAAATCATCCCTGCTCTACCCACATCATAAATTGTCTTGAAGGTGACTGAAATCCCTCCCGTTGATGTGTTCTACAGCCCATTGCACAAGGCTGTAGTAATAATATAGAGGAGAAGGATAAAAACAACTGAACTCCCACCTCAAAATGAGTCAATGGACATAGCTTGGAAAGACATCCCTTCTAACCTAGCTTAAAAATTGACTAAATTGTCACAGTTTAGAGGAGTGTATATAAATACCACCATGGACAAAGATATTGAATTTTTATTTTTGTTGAAAGAAAAGGAAGAGAAGATTGCATAGCTCGAGCAACAACTCGAAACAGAGAAGGAAAGTGTGAACAAGCAGACTGCTGTCTAGCTGGCCCAATTGCAACAGAGCATGGAGGTGTGGAATATAAGCCATGAAGGAGACATATAAGCCAAAAACATGCAACTCCAAGACTTGCAGCAAGCCATGGAAAGATATACGGATGTTCCTATTGTCAAGGAATTCATCAAAGAGGTGCTAGAGCCTAATTTTGTCTTATTAAAATAACAAGAACAAATTTTCCAAAAGAGATCAAATATCGCTCCTGATCTAATCATTAGTGACCAACTAAAAGATAAAGCGATTGACCATAGAACTGATTTTACTGATCTAAACACAAGAATCCCATAGTTCATTAAATGGCAAGAAACAAAGGAGGGGAGGAAAGCTAATCTGCTTGAGATCGAGGAGACACACAAGGACATTCTTTTCACAGATTGGGATGTAAGGACCAAACAAGTCGAATTAGTAGTGGAAAGAGTGGCTGGAGTGTTAAAGAACATAGAAAAGGTGGTAAATCATACTTTGTTTTCCACCAACTTGGTGAAAGAAGGAAACCCGAAAGAAATGCTTGATCTAAATGACTTGCATAATAGATGGAAGGAAAGAGTGGAAACTGAAAGGGAAGAAATCGTAAAATTAGCAAAGACTGGTTGGGAGTCGTATTGGCAATACCTTGTCAAGCCACATAGTCAAATCATGACCCTTAACTGCTCACTCCATTCAACTCAGTAGATGTTTCCACCTCTCACAGATGCAATTTTCGCAAGACAGGTCAGAACATAGTTTGGGGCACCTCCTCAAGTCAAACCAATGGTCAATATATGTGATTTGAAGGACAAGCTAGAAGACAACAAATCATCATCATAGCCTCTCCTCATCAAGTCACTTTTTATTTTTAGAGTTAATTAACTACTTAGGAGGAAGGTTGTTTGAAACCTCCTCAAATTTTTATATAATCTATTTTTGAACACTAGTTATAATAATATTTATACCCCTCTCATGCCTTTAGAGAAGGGTCAAAATTTTATCAAAAACATTTGCAAAAAATGCACTATTGTAAGTTTGTGAATGCTTTGGTGAAATAATGGAGCATGATCGTTTCTTTTAAATATCAGACAACTTTCCTTTGTTCATGAACTTTTTTATACTTGGAAGATAATTTGATGAGAAGAAAGGAGTTGATCTATGTCATTAGTGAAATGAGAAGAACTTCACATATATAGTACTTCTATCTTATATGATTAGCCCCGTTTCTATTTAATTAGTGACAACACTCTATTTTCATGAATTGTATATGAGGTATGTTTTTTTCTATTAGGCATTAATTCCACTATTGTTATGATGCCTAGTTGAGATTATTTATTGTTTCATATATATATATATATATATATATATATTATATATATATTATATATTTATATATATCATCAATATGCGATATATTTTATACATTTCTTTGACTAGCTATTTTGTCAAAGAAATTAGCTTTACACGTTATCATCTCGATTTTATGTGTGGTTGATCTTTATTATCACATGTCAAGCATATATCTTTGTAGATCACATATTATGCAGAAATACCAAGGTTTATATTAGATTAAGTTAGCTATAGATTTGCATGATAGAATATGTCATTTAAGTTATCGTTATTCTATTGCAATCACTTGTAAACCACCCACTCTCATATTAAAACCCATACTAGGAAACTGGTCCCATTATCCCCAGTGAGAGCCACCACTTTAAACGGAAAAGGAGTTGTCTTAAGGTTTCAACCGGGTGGTTATCCCTCATGTTGGAGCTACAAAAATTTGAGGCCTCAATGTATAGTCCAAGATTGACTATAGTCAACATTAGTAAACCATGATCAAACATGGTCAACCATGATTGGCCATGGTCCACATGGTAAATTGTGATTAAGCATGGCTATCTTTCATCAACCATACTCACCCTAGGCATCATGGTCAACCATGGTCAGACTTGGTTCACCATTTCCATATTTCCAAGTTTGTATTCATATTAGTAAATGTTACATGTTTGCTTGAAATTTCAACCTTAGCCACCCATAGACATCATGATCAAACGATGTTCACCATGGTTAAAAATAGCCAACCATGTCAATTTTAGCCAACAATAGTTAACCATATTAACCATGGGTGAACATAGTTTAACCAATTCAACCATTCTTTTCCATAATTTTGTATGATATATTAGTCAAACATGATCAACCATATAGTCACCATAGGCATCAACCCTGACCATCTTTGATCAACCATAGTAACCCACATAGATCATCTTCAACCATGGTCAAACCCAATTAACCATTTTCACCATATTGATATTACCAATTGTTTATCAACTTAGTATATCAATATTAGTCACCCATAGGCATCATGGCCAAACCTTGTAAACCAACTTTATTATCATAGAAGCATGTTCAGCCATGTCAATATTAGTCAACCTTAGTTAACCATGGGTGAACGTGATTTGACGAATTTGACCATGATAACCATGGATGACCATCTTCATCATCTTCAACCTTGTCAATCTTAGTCATCAAAGTCAACTATGGTCAAACCATACAACATGGTAAACCATGTATATCAACCACATTCTACTATAAACGTAATGGTCAACCATAATTACTACAATCCTCATAATCAATGGCCAACCATAACAAAATTTTGACCAAATTAAAATTAGCAATTACAGATTCATATTAGTAAAGATTACATATTTATCAACTTAATATTACTCATAATTATTAATATTATTCATAATTATTTCTATATTCATAATTTTTAAACTCTTAATTTATATTAATATTTAAATATATTGATGTTAAATTTATACTAAAATATCAAAATTTAAATTTAATTTATTTAATTGTGAATTGAAATGAACATTACCATTTTCAGCGACTTCCTAAATTTCTACCATTGTCTTATAGCTTCCTCATATTGAGAAATCCCACAAATTCTCAGTGCAAGCGAACTCAAAGTAGTGAAACGAACTAAAGCACTCGATGTGATTGTCACAAATCAACTTAAAACCATTTATAAACAGGAGGGCGCATCTAAAACTGTGCACTGATTCCGCACAATAGTATTTTTAATTACATTGTTCTTCTTAAATCCAACTGTGTCAAAACCGTGAGATATAGACTACATGAGGATTGTAGAATAAGTGACGGAGTTGAATTATTGGAAGTTTAGATGCTTTTGGAGAGATTTTGGAGAAATCATTTTTGTTTAGATTATGTATTTTTTTTTTTACAAAAGCTGGAAGGTAAAGTTATGAAAAATTTGTAAGATAATTAAGCTTGTGGAGAAATAATTTTTGTTTAGATTATGTATTTTTTTCCAAAAGCGGGAATGTAAAGTTACGGAAAATTTGTAAGATAATTAACATTTTGCAAATTAAATTTGTGATTCAAATAATTTTTTACACTATTTAGGTAAATGGGAAATAAATAAAAAAATATACCAGAGAAACATTCAAAAGTTTGAACAGAACTAAGTCTCCAAAATTATATACATATATTAAGGTTGGGGAGAACGTTTTGTTAGTATAATAATGGATAAATGGCAGAAAATTAATATGTAAATTTTGTTATGCTTAGGGTTTAGATCTTATTTTTTAGGATATTGTTTAAGTTGTTCAATATTAAAATGTTAATTTAATTTTGGTTTTATGAGTGGTGTGCCATGAGAATTGCTCTTTGCAGGTAGGTAAATGTATTTAAATTGTATAGAGATTTAACTGTTTATAAGATTAGTTTAATAGAAAAATTTAAATTGTATAGAGATTTAACAGTTTATAAGATTAGTTGAATAGAAAAATTGATTTAGAGTTTTTTATTTTAAATCATGGCAAAGAAAATCTCCTAGCTACAAGAGCATGGTGTGTAAATGCTATAGAATTTTTTGAGTTAGTTTTCATATAAGAAGTGTCTAATGATAATGTATTATTTGTTGTCTTTTAATTTATTTGATGTTATTCTAATTTTACTCTCAGCCCATTTTTTAAATTATGGAATGTATTGTTGTAAGAAGAAGAAATTATATTTTATAATTTTCTATAAACTATAGAAAAAGATTGTGTTTTTTTATCTTAAGTAAAGAAAATTGTAAACATCTCACAGTAAGCAGTGTCTCGTTAACGAAAGTTGCATCTCAACATTTCCTTTATGAAAGTTGCATCTCACCATTTCCAAAATCAGTCTCATCCACGAACTTTTTCTGAACCGCGGGCATCTTTCGTCAGACTTTGAGAGGGGCCGCATTGAAATCCCAAGAATACGAATGATGTAACATGGCATCTATGACATACGGAAATTTGTTTGATTCAATGGTGCCAGAGCGTTTTAGTTAAAAGATTGAACGTGAGTTATTTCAGGTCTGTATCAAACAACATTGCCATTCCCAACTTATTCGTCAGGTCAATAGAGCTTTGCGTTGCGGAAGTTACTCATGCATTTACATTTTCGTCCTATTAGGTTTATAGGCATCCTATTATTGACGAAGCCTTTGTCTTTCTATGAAAAAAAATATACACAAATAAACGGTTTTATGAATCGTGGAATTACTAGCACGAGCTGTCCAGCCCTAATGTCCAAAGAGAAATATCCGCCTTGCTGTAGAGTGTGAAAGACTGTCAGCTCCGTTTTGACTCATTAGTCTTAAAGTTGTAATTTCTTTAGGCTTTTACCAATGATGCATTTTAGGTTTATCGTGCCACTACATTGCTATCACTTTGCATTTCAATAGGGTTACCCAGTAAACTTATTAGAAAAAGTAATATTACTAGTGTGGTTCATCATCAGAGATCCAGTGTAACAATTTAAATAGTCTAATCAGGCTAAAAACAGATCGAGTCTAGCAATTTAAATAGTCTAATCAGACTAAAAACTCTAACAGCTAATTTTTACTTTAATATTATTATTATTTTATTTGAGGTCAACTTTTTCATTTATTTAATTTTATTATTATTTTTTATTGAGGAAATCAGAAAATTGGGTAAAAATAATAACTAAAATAAACTAATAGTTAGTTTCTCAAAAATAATTCATTTAATAATATAAATTAAAAATAATATATTGTTAAGAAAAGTAGATAATTAAATATATAAAATCCCATACCTTTAGTGGTTACTTAAAAAGTTAAATTATTTATTAATTTATTCTAATAAATAAAATTATGTGAATATAATAAATAAATAAATACAACTAAAGGAATGAATAAATGAATAGTTGCTAATATTATATATATTAAATATATAATATATATATATATATATTATTAGTTAAGATTATAATTCATAATAGGAAAAAAAATTTAAAAAAACTAGAAAGAGCAACTTAAAATAAAAAGAAGGAGGAGGACTGGAAAAATTCCAATAGAAAACCAAAGAGCAAGACGGAAAAAGAAAAAGAAAAGGAAAAAGGAAGACGCCAGGGGGAACAACAAAAGCGCAAAAGGTAAAAACAGGGGGACAAAAACGCCTAGGTCGACAGGGCATGGATCCAACATCTACTAATCTTCTAGCCATCATCTCTGTTGAGATTGTTAGGCCTTTTTTCAATTTCAATAGCTTCCCTGAATTTATGATGATGGAACTCAGCAACCTTGGCAACAACCTTGGCCTCCTCTATACAAACCTCATGCTTGGTCTTATCTACATGCTCTGCTAAAGCTGAAGACTTGGTTCGCCCATGTTTTAGGTCAGCTACATGTTCGTTGATCCTCTGATTGATGGATTGCCCCGTTTCCCTGATATAGGGGGTCCCACAAGAAAAGGGGATCAAATATACACCCTTCATGTCCTTAGGCTTAACAGGATCTTTCACCGACTGGAGGGAGTTGTGAATGGTGTTGAGGGGCCTAAGGGTAGAGGGAATATCAAACCTCCTAAGGATACGAGAAATCTTGTGTGTGGTTCCTTGTACATAGGGAAGATGGACACCTAGTCGACACTCCTTTGGATCTTTCTTAATAAACGCATTCTTAGAGGCTTTATGGAATGCCCTCTCACCAAGGCACTTGCTATATCCATTCTCTACAAAGACATCCAAGAGATGGGATCTCTCCTTATCAAAGCTCTCATTATCCGAAATCCTCAGGACACGAGTAGCATGGGTGCTAAGATCCTGTTAACCCTAAGGGCATGAAGGGTGTATATTTGATCCCCCGTTCTTGTGGGACCCCCTATATCGGGGAAACAGGGCGCTCCATCCATCAAAGGATCAGCGAACATGGAGCTGACCTAAGACATGGGCGAACCAAGTCTTCAACATTAGCAGAGCATGTAGATAAGATGAAGCATTAGGTTTGTATAGAGGAGGCCAAGGTTGTTGCCAAGGTTGCTGAGTTCCATCATTGTAAATTCAGGGAAGCTATTGAAATTGAATGAAGGCCTAACAACCTCAACAGAGATAACGGCTAGAAGATCAGTAGATGTTGGATCCCTCCCATGTTGACCTAGGTGTTTTTGTCCCCCCGTTTTTACCTTTTGCGCTTTCATTGTTCCCCCTGGCGTCTTCCTTTTTCCTTTTCTTTTTCTTTTTCCGTCTTGCTCTTTGGTTTTCTATTGGACTTTTTTTAGTCCTCCTCCTTTTTATTTTAGGTCGCTCTTTCGAGTATTTTTTTTCTATATTAATTATAATCTTAACTATATATATATATAAAAGCAGTATTCATTTATTCATTCATTTTATTTGTATTATTAATTAATTATTTTTATTTTTATCAGTATTAGTATTTATTTATTTATCTATTGGTTTATTTCTTTCTATTATTATATTATTATTATTATTATTATTATATTATTCATTCATTTCATTTATTTTATTTTATTTTATTTTACTTTATTTTATCCCTCTTTTATTTTTATTTTATTTCTTATTTTTATTTTCATATATTTTTATTTTTATTTATTTATTTTTATTTTATCTTTTAATCCTTTACCAACTACGTTCTTATGTGAATTTAAATTATTGATTTTATGAGGTTTGTCTTTTATTTTTGAGTTATTTATTTATATTTTGGGGTACTTTTTATTTATTTAACCTCTAGTATTTCTGACATTTTTCCCAATTAAAATTACAATTTTTAAGTATCATTTTATTTATTATTATATTATTATTTACATAAATTTATTATTAGAATTAATTAATAAATAATAACTTTTTAAAAAATAACCATTAAAGGAAATGGTTATATATATTTTTTATTATCCTAAATTTTCTTAACAAATATGGTTATTTTAATTATTATAACTAATTAAATAAATATATGAATTATTTTTGAGAAGAACTTAAACCAGTTAGTTATTTTAGTTATTATTTTTACTTAATTTAAGTGATTTCCTCAAATAAAATAATAATAATATTAAATTAATAAATGAAAAAGTTGACCTAGGTCCTAAAGTAAAAAATTAGCCATTATTATTTTTAGTCGTTGGAGTCTCTGCTTAGACTATTTAAATTGCTAGGCTGGATCTGTTTCTTCAACTTGTCCTGACGATGAACCACACTAGTTGGTTCGAAACGCGTCGACAAAGGTCTTTCGATATGTGATTTACACCGAAATTCTTCTTATAACTATATTATTTATTGTTTAGTAATTGGAGAATAATTATTCCTATATGGTATCACAACATATATGGTTTTAAATCCCTCAGTAAAGGGCACATGCTCCTTATTGGCTTATGTTCTTTGTATGAGATCGCAATTTGCAAGTGCTCTCGAGATTTAATTATGTTATTTTTAATATTTGTGAATGGAGATCTAGATCATTCCTTTTCAAGATGATTGTATCTCTTTCACAATTTGTAGAGGTTACCTTAATCTTGTTGTAGCTTTCCTAGTTTTTGGAGCTTGTTTTTCAAGGAGGAAACTAGTTTTCGTTGGTTGAAGCATTGCCAAGAGTATTACTCTTTCTTTTCTAATTACTAGCTCTATGTCAATATGATTCTACTGTCTCTTTTTTATTATATGTGCTGATTCCTTAGTTGTAAATGGGTATCTAAAATGGACTTGTTTGTTAGAACCCTTATTGAGGATTGTAGTCCATGATGGTCTTATTGGTACCTCTTTTGCACACTTGATGAGTGGATTTCATGCTACTCCTGAAAATATTTTATAGTGTCTCCAAGCTATTGAATCCATGTTTAGAATTTTCTTTTCTCATCTTGGATTTAGCCAAGTTGGAATGTTTCTTACATAGGTTACTTTGCATAGTCAATGCCTTTGCTTTCCTCCTTTCACCATCATTTGTGACATTTATTGCGATCTTTTTTATCAACTCAATTCAATGTTGTGGAGGGTTATTAAGCAATGCTTCCTCACTTTTATCACAGTTTTTTTCAAGGTCAACTTTCTTGAGAGAGCACCACTTATTGAGCACCAATTCCTATTTTAACTCGTTAGTTGCAATGATTGATGATCCATGCATTTTGGTGAGATGGATTGGCATCCATAAGTATAGTCATTTTATGTTTCCTTTCTATATCAAGTCTTTGTGTTACGACTCATGGTACAGAATCAACCACTTCTACCCTATGTTGCACTTTAAAAGGAATCATGTGCATTTACTACTCACCACATTAAGAGTTTTGATATTGTATAGTTCTTATATGGATGACATCATCACCTCGTGCATCTTTATTTTTATCTACAAGGTCTTTTGAGCATGGATTTCTCTCTTTTGGGGAGGTTTTTTTCCCATGAGGTTAATTCTTTTCCTCCGGTTATGAGAGGTTATTATTTTCTTGGGTACCTTAGAACCCCTTGTTGTCATGATCCAACAGTAACCTTTTTTTCTCCCTATGTTTCATTTATGGGGGGTTTTAAAGTTAGTAAAGTGGGTAGATTTTAAGCTTTTGTGAGTTGTAAGCATATATGAATTCTTATCCAACCAACTCAAATTGTCTAAATTTTATAGGATTTGTGAGTTGTTAGCTCTTATCCACGTAGCTTTTCTGAGATGGTGTTCTTATCCACCCAATTGTGATTGGGTTGATTTCTTTGTATAAATAAATTATTCTCTGTTGTAATAATTGGACAACAATAATTACTACATATTGGAAATTGCATTGCAATATAGGTTTTAGCTCTTTTCCCCAATGTTAGAAGCGATCCTAGAGTAATATTTTGAACATTTGACTTGCACTTTTTATTCCTGCTACTCCTATCTCTCAATAAATTTTTAACAAATGGAGTTTTTTATCAACAATTTTATAGGGGTATCTCATAAAAGCAAAGAATCATTGGAAGCACATTTCTCCAAACTCCCAAAAACAATCTTTGTTATGCACACCTTAAATCATAATGAATTTGCAGAACAAACCATGAAAAAGACACACATATGAGTGGGTTGTAAATCAATGGTTTTTCACATAATATTTTAGTTAATTAATAGTATCTATTATTGCAATTTTAGCGTTTTTGGGTTGGTTTGGAGATTTTTTTTATGGGTTTATTGAGTTGGTAAAATGGTTTCATATTTCTTAGGAATATAGTGTCTCCTAAGCGAGCGAGGGAGATGAAGAAGGATTATTTGAACATGATGAATAATCTAAGTTGATATTAGTGACCATGTGCCTATTCCACTTAAACCCCTAACGTTTTTTCCTTTCAGTTTCTTTAATTCTAGCACTACTTTATATTTTTGGTATTTTTTTGGTCGTGAATTTCAAAAGCCATTTTGAGGCCCTAAACAACATTTTTTTGGAAAACTAGACAAGCCTTTGCCACATAGGGTTTGGGCTTATCAAGATGTTTTTTTTTCCTCAAATGGATATTTCTAACGAGGCATCATGTGTTCAAAATGGAGATCATATGCCTAAACTATTACCCCATGAAGTTGGCATTCCAACTAACCCCAACGGGGCCCACAAAAGTTTGACGTTTGATCTCGTTAGGTTAGATTTTTCGATGTTTATTGTTTTTCATTGTTCCTAAATAATAAGAAGGCATCTGAGCCTCACTGTAACACAATTCAAAAAGCATGTAGTTCTAACATATCTTCTTAGAGATAAGCTACCATCGCCTGATCTAGTGCATTTCTCTTATGTATGTAAACAGTTTTTAGAAATTGCTAGTTATTAATTGAAGTTTTGCTTCATTGTATGTATCGTTTTTAGGGTTAACATATATTTCATTTAGTTCCTTCACATATTTAGATCAGTGGTATCAAATCATTTTTCTCTTTCTCTGTTTTTTTGTGCTGGTGCCCACAAGGTCAGGGTATAAGGAGTCGAGACTTGAGCTCATTGAATCCTTGCAAGATCATCCTCACTGACCCCAGTGACCTCCCATGGGGGAAGAAAAGAAAGACAAGGGTGAAGGAAGTCCTTTCAAAATATTGCTCGAAGAAGTTGTCGAGTGATAAAGGAATGAGAAGATGGACAATTTTTCCTATATTTCATCGGGGATCACTGAGTGAAGCATCTTCATTCAATAGTCACTTTGGAGGTGTCGCCCCCTTTAAGTTAATAGTCAACTTTGAAATTCCTATATTTGAGGGCCAAATAGATGTAGATTCCCTTGATAGATGGTTAAATCTACATGAAGGATATTTTTTGGTCCATAATTTTTTTAATAGGGAAAATATTACTTTTTCACTCCTTAAAGATGCCCCCCATGTCAAGGACTAGTGGGATACTTACTGTGATCAAAGGGAAAAGAAGAAACCTCACTATTTTCACATGCACCCTCTTGGAATTCTTTACTAGATGTCATCAAGGAACAATATTACCCTGTCGGAAGCTCTGAAGATAAGTACATAAATTGGACAATAGTACGATAGGTAAGGGACCAAGATTTTTTGAATTTCAAAAACATTTTCCATACCCTACACACGAAGCTAGGTATCAAATATTTTGAACTGAATCTGATACACAAGTATCATGGCTATCTGCATAAACACATGTAGGAAGAAATGGAGTTCGTAGACATCTCCTCACTTGGAACAATGTATTGATATCTTGTGAGAATCAAGCAATAATTTAAATATAAGAAGTAAGACTTTGGATGTACAAATCTGAAGTAGGGGAAAGGCACCTCCAAACTAAAAAAAAAAGGATAGAGTTAAGGTGGAGTGACCCGGGACAATGCATCGAAGTAGTAGCAAAAGAATAACACTACGAAGAGAAGGAATGATATCAAAAAGTAGTGTGAGTTTGAAAAGAGCCCCATCAACAACACAAACAAATATGACACTAAAGAAGTCACTAGTGGCCAAACTAAAATCTTTAGCATGAGATGGATGTTTCGACTTTGAGCTAGAACCTGACAAGGGGAATTACAAGGGGAAGCAAACTATTAATGTAGGAACTAGCTCCATCATTTCCACCACCAAGGTCCAAAATATTGAAATCGAAGATCCAGAAAAGGGGGAGCATCGCTTCCACTCACAGATGTGGATGAAGGGTTCTCCACCATAGTTGATTGTCTATAATTGGAGTCAAAAGAACCTCATATCAGTAGAGCTTGTTAAGCAGTTGGGCCTGCTGAGCACACCATACCCATAGCAATACACCATTGGATGGCTTCACAGAGGATGAGATCTCTGTGTCAGCTAGCATTGTTGCCTTCCTTACAATATCAATCCCTTCACATATGAGTTATTATGTGATGTTGCTCCTCTTGAAGTATGTGATGTTTTATTAGGCCAACCATACTTGTGGAAGCATCATGTTGTATATGAGTCCATACTTCACATTTTAAATATTACATTAGGCATAAAACTATACATGATACCAAATGTAGCCCCACTTATTTCCATTTCTTTGATCTCTTCTAAGTGAAGCAATAATATCATCTTCCAGGCTAGGAGATGTGTTTTCATTCTTATTCGCTCTCAAAGTAAGGAGAAGATCCTAGCCACATCCATGTGCCCCATAAAGGATTTCACCATGTAGTAGAGGCAAGTTGACAAGGTCATCGAGGAGTACGGGACATATTCTCCTCCCCCATAGGTGTACCCTTGCATTGTCAAGTTAAGCGTTTCATTGTTATGATTCTTGGAGAACCTTTACCCAATGGGCCAATATACATCCACTCCCTTTCAAAAAATAAGGAAATTGAGCAGTAATTCATTACTTGCTACAGAAAGAGCATATCCATCCAAGTTCCTCACCGTCTAGAAGCCCAATTGTGCTTGTATACGAGAAGGATGGGACCTAAAGACTCTGCATTGAATATCAAGCATTGAATAAGATCATTGCCAGGAACATATACCTGATCTCATGGATTAATGACCTTCTGGACTAGCTCAAGTTGGGGTAATTAATTCATCAATATTGATCTAAATTCTAGATATCACCAAGTTCCTATAGAACCCACAGATGTATGGAATATTTCCTTCAAATCCAAAGAGCGCCTCTTTGAGTGGTTGGTCATGCCCTTTAGGTTGAAAAATCCCACTGCAACTTTTATGAGGCTAATGGATGACATCTTGTATCCTTTCATCAACTCGTTCATGGTTGTATATCTAAACGACATCCTCGTTTTCAAAAAGAGTTTGGAAGAGTAGTTGGAACATATTCAGCAAGTCCTTCAGACCTTGCAGTAGAAAAAATTATGTGCCAATTTGGAGAAATATTCATTTGGCTCAAACTAAGTCCCATATTTGGGCTACATAATTGATGAGAAAGATGTTCATATGGATCCATCTAAGATCCAAGCCATTTAGGATTAACCATCCCTAGAATCCCTCACAGAGCTTCGCAACTTTTTGGGCCTTGCAAATTTCTATCGAAGCTTTGTGTTGGGATTCACTCATATCACTTGGCCTTTGAGTCAAGTTACAAAGGGTGGAGTGAAAGCAACTTTCTTTTGGTCTGATGCACAACAAAAGGTATTTGTTGAATTGAAATATCACCTTTTCTCTTCTCTAGTACTCACATTTCCATACCTATAATAGCCATTTAACATTGAGACAAACACCTATGATTATGTTATTAATGCATTTCTCACCTAGCAAGGGCATATAGTGGCCTATTATAATAAGACACTCTCTAATATTTTTTAAAAATACACCACCCACGATAAGGAGATGTACTCCATCGTGCAGGGCTACTGACAATGTAAACATTACATTTCAAGGAATTAGACGATCATCCACATATATCACTGAAATCTTCAGTATATACAGATATATAGGAAGTTGTCGAATGATCGCAATCATAAATGGTCCATATACCTGAAACAATTCCATTTTAACATTAAATACAAGATGGACAGTACCAATAATGTTGGGTATTTCCTAAGTTGAACCTTGGTTGTAACAATGAATATTATTCTCAACTCTTATGGGCATGAGACTTCTAGATGAACACAACTGTACATGAATGATCCTGAATTTTCCACCACCTATGAGATGTTGATGGATGACAAGCAAGTACCATAATTACACCTCCATGATATATTACTATGTTACCTAGGGCACCTTTGTGTTCCTTCACGTGAGCATTCCAAACTTATGTTTGAAGAGTAATACAATTGGATGATAAGACACTTTGGTTTGGAGAAAACCATGGAAGTACAACAAAAATATTTTTATTGGCCAAAACTTTGACAAGATGTTGGAAAATATATCAAATCTTGAATTTCTTGTGTCATGTCAAGGATAATATCCAAAAGAAGCAAGGCTTGTACACTCCTCTACCTACTCCTATCTATGCTTGGTGTTTACACCTAATCCTCTGCGATTGGGTGAATTTGGAATGTGAACAGTCATTAAGAAGATGAACTGATCAGTCACATTCATGTATATAACAATAGCTACCTAATGAAATAAACCAATCAGTTTTTCTGCCAAGTCTGGAGTTACTCCTGGCCTGACATGGTATTAAAGCACAGGTCCCAGGTTCCTTTTTTAAGCATGCCTTGTAACTCCTCTATCCCATACTCTTCCATAACGCATCTGTCTGCTATTGTGCATCCATTGGTTAACGCCTGAACGTTTGAGATTATTCAAACTGAGGCTGCGTGAATGGTGGAAGGAGCCATTTCATTTTTTGAAAAAATAAAGGCTCATTTGAACTATGTTGAATGTGGTCGTGTGAACGCTGGTATGTGCTGAGTATTAACGTTGTTGAATGTATTTGAAGTGCTGAGTATTAATGTTGTTTTAAATGGTATTTGAAGTGTTGTATTGAATGTTGTTTATAACGCTAAATAAATGGTGTATAACGCTGTATTGAATGTAGTTACTGCGTATCGTTTAATGCTAAATAAATGATGTATAATGCTGTATTAACTGGAGAACACCTGGAGTGATTGCATATCGTTCAATATATTAATGTTGTACTGAATGTATGACTGCGTATTGTTCAATATATTAACGTTGTATTGAATGTATAACTGTGTTTCCTGAGTCTTAGTGCAACGATATATATATTACAGTGACACCAAAGCGTTATTTTATGTGATATATATATTTTACATTAGAGGCACATACGCAATTATGGCGGAGTCGTTTCAATGATTTCAATGTTTCAATGAAATCTCAACAGAATTCCAAAGGCTTTATATTCGTTGGGTGTTCCTCATTTTTATTACTTTGCTCCACATTGCTTGGCATATACTGAATTAAAAAAAGGGTTATATGCAGTAACATGGAATATGATGAATTAAAAATAAAAAATAAAAAAATTGAAGATTTCACTGACAATGTTGATGGAGTAGTATACTTTGTAGATTAGTCAAAAATCAAGCCATCAGGGCTTGGCACAATCAGGCTTAAACTGCCTGGTCTCTTAGACTTTCTGCTTGATCATGTTTTATATCTCCCACAGCTCAAGAGAAACTTGTTGTCCTTGGTCCACATTCGCCAGTATGGTCACTCCATTCATATGTTTGATGCCAAGCTTGAGGTGAGAAAAGCATTTGATCACTCACTTGTCATGAGGGGAATAGAAGAAGAAAGACTTTTCAAACTGCAAGGAACATCTGCTCATGCACAACATTTCTCATATATTTCTCATCACGAAGAAGGTACACTTCCATCAAGTTTATTATGGCATGCTAGATTTGGATATTTAAACTATGACAGTCTCCGTTTATTGAAGAAAAATGGTGTTTCTGGTTTGCCTACAATTCCCAGAAAACTTAAGCAATGTGATGCTTGCATTCTAGGAAAGCATAGGAAACAGTCCTTTCATGACTCACATTCAAGAGCATATAGGAAGCTTGAACTTATTCATTCATATTTATGTGGTCCAATGCCTGTTTCTTCTGCAAATGGAAATAAATATATCATGACATTTATTGATGATTACACCAGAATGTGTTGGGTTTATTTATTGAAGAACAAATCTGATGCTTTTCAAACATTCAAGAATTTTCATAAATGGATTGAAAATGATGCACAATCTCATATTGGGTCTATTCGCACTGATAATGGAAAAGAATATACATCAAATGAATTTGAACACTATCTTCGCTAACATGGGATTAAACATCAAAGAACTGTGCCTTATAATCCTCAACAGAAGGGTGTAGCTGAAAGAATTAATAGAACAATCTTGAATATGGTACGATCCATGCTCTTTTTCAAAAATGTAAAGATAATGTTTTGGGCTGATGCTGTCCTATGTGCTGCATATATAAAGAATATATGTCCATCTAGTGCTATAAGAAACAAGAATCCTTATGAATTGTGGTATGGACATGTTCCTTTGGTAAAACATCTCATGATTTTTGGTTCCACCTGTTATGCTTTGATACCAAACGTACATAGAAACTAACTTGGTGCTAGAAGTCGTCAGTGTATTTTCCTGGGGTATTCAAACACCTCCAAAGCATACCGCCTCTATGATGAAGAAAATAAAAAGTTTGTTATACCTAGAGATGTAATTTTTCTTGAATCATCCAAATCTGACAATGTTGTTGAGCGGCAGCTTGATCGCTTGGATAGATTCTCAATAACGAAATCATTTCAAGAATTTGAGAATCAGATTCCACATCTTGAAGGGGGGATTCCTATACTAGATCAACATGTGGAATCTTCTTCTAAAGAATACTCTCCCTCGACTGAAACTCCAACAACGGATGATGCTTTAGGTGATGTAATTGATAGAATTGGGAGACTCAATCTTGATTCACTCCCAACTCAATTAACAGAGTAGCCTGGACTATCTCAGAAAGGTCCCCTAAAGTGGCTGACAAAGACACTTGAAAGTGTTCATCCTGATGAAATTGGAAAAACAGGAACCAGAAATTCAAACCGACAAAATGGAGGTGATGTAGATGACTCTAATTCACGTGTTGATATGGATGTTTCTTATGATTGTGAATTGAACTTGTCTACAGATTTTGAACCAACTTAATTTAAAGAAGCTGCTTCTCATGATGAAAGAAGCGATGCAAAAGGAGTATGATGCGATCATAAAGAACGACACTTGGAAGATGGTTGATCCTCCATTTGGAACCAAACCAATTGGTTGCAAGTGGGTCTACAAGAACAAGTACAAAGCCGATGGCTCACTTGACAAGCACAAAGCTAGGCTTGTGGCAAAAGGTTTTACACAGAAGGAAGGGGTCGATTATGAGGAA
>APFE031341645.1:49943-77741 GCA_000404065.3 Pinus taeda
TACTATTACAGACCAATAAATGAAATAAACATTGCAGAAGTGGCAACACTGGATATGAACAATAGACAAGAGATAATGGCCAAAGGTATAGGAAAAAGGCTAAATACAAAAATCAAATGACCAGACAGTCTTATCTCATAATAAGTTTTTGAGAGCACTCATTATTAAGTAGAGTAGGAAAAAAACCTTCAAATTTAAATTCAGATATTCAAAATCCTAGTTCCATGTCCAGACATAGATCACTAAAATAACAACACCCCATCTCTATATTTTTTCCCATATGAAAACCTTCGAATTCAAATTCAGGTTCCAGGTCCTAGATCACTAATATGAAAACCTTCAAATTCAAATTCAGGTTCTAGGTCCAAACATAGATCACTAATATAGCAACACACCCCATGTCTAGATCTTCACCACCACATGACCAGAGAGTCACATCCAATATAATTGTTGTAAATATGAGAATAACCTAAATCCTTAAGCAAATGAAGTTTAATCATCCTCTTATGCATTTCTGACCAATAACCATACCTAAACC
This sequence comes from Pinus taeda, assembly GCA_000404065.3. NCBI lineage: Eukaryota > Viridiplantae > Streptophyta > Pinopsida > Pinales > Pinaceae > Pinus > Pinus taeda. The sequence continues at coordinate 50,482 of APFE031341645.1, forward strand.
CAAATCTATTCTTGACCTCACAAAAAACAGGACACAAAGATTTCAATTGAGGTGGCTGCAAACTGCAACAGTTGAGTAAAACTGGCATCATTTAATCATCTTCTCAACCCCCAAAAAAATAGGACACAAATATTCCAATTGAGGTGGCTACAAACCGCAACAGTCAAGTAAAAATGGCATCATTTAATGATCTTCTCATCCCCAAAAATAAACAGGACACAAAAATTTCAATTGCGGTGGCTACAAACTGCAACAGTTAAGTAAAACTCATATCATTTAATCATGTATATATAGAACTGTACATCAAAATAGTTAGGACATGAAGCCCAGCTATGGCAGCCCATCATTGTGAACAAAATTTTCTTGTAAACTAATAGAGAAGGGGACAAACAAACAAACAGAAATGTTATATACAGAGACAATTCTGAAGGCTTGTTAACATCAGAGAACCTGAACACATTTTATCTGTGGACAGACAAAGCCTGTGCTCTGTCCTTGATGCCAAGAGGAGAGGGAATTGCTGACCTAGAATTACCTTTATCTTTAAATTATAGTTGAAATCTATTTATAAAAAGGAAAAAAATAATGAAATTTATATTATAGGATTCCGAGGGTGTTAGGATTATTATTTCAGTCATTTTTCAGATTCGACAGGGTAGATTCAAAGTTGCACACAGGCATAGAGACTCTATGCAAGAGACAAAACCAACAACTAAATAATTGTAAATTGACCAAAAATTGGTTGGGAAGAAGAAAATTCCTCATTAACAAGAGGAATATGCCAACAAAGCTACAAAATGATTTGTTGCTATTCGATGAACTAGAAAACCAATCTTCTAATTCAGAATACTATTACAGACCAATAAATGAAATAAACATTGCAGAAGTGGCAACACTAGATATGAACAATAGACAAGAGATAATGGCCAAAGGTATAGGAAAATGGCTAAATAAAGAAATCAAATGACCAAACAGTCTTATCTCATAATAAGTTTTTGAGAGCATTCATTATTAAATAGAGTAGGAAAAACCTTCAAATTTAAATTCAGATATTCAAAATCCTAGTTCCATGTCCAAACATAGATCACTAAAATAACAACACCCCATCTCTATATTTTTTTCCATATGAAAACCTTCGAATTCAAATTCAAGTTCCAGGTCCTAGATCACTAATATGAAAACCTTCAAATTCAAATTCAGGTTCCAAGTCTAAACATAGATCACTAATATAGCAACACACCCCATGTCTAGATCTTCACCACCACATGACCAGAGAGTCACATCCAATATAATTGTTGTAAATATGAGAATAACCTAAATCCTTAACCAAATGAAGTTTAATCATCCTCCTATGCATTTCTGACCAATAACCATACCTAAACCCAAATCTCTTCTCGACCCCACAAAAAACAGGACACAAAAATTTCAATTGAGGTGGCTACAAACTGCAACAGTTGAGTAAAACTGGCATCATTTAATTATCTTCTCAACCCCAAAAAAAGACAAGACACAAAAATTTCAATTGAGGTGGCTACAAACTGCAACAATCAAGTAAAACTGGTATCATTTAATCATCTTCTCATCCCCAAAAATAAACAAGACATAAAAATTTCAATTGCGGTGGCTACAAACTGCAAAAATTAAGTAAAACTTGTATCATTTAATCATGTATATATAGAACTGTACATCAAGATAGCCAGGGAATGAAGTCCATCTATGGCAGCCCATCATCGTGAACAAAATTTTCCTGTAAACTAATAGAGAAGGGGACAAACAAACAAACAAAAATGTTATATACAGAGACAATTCTAAATGCTTGTTAACATCAGAGAAGCTAAACACATTTTATCTGTTGACAGACAGAGCCTGTGCTCTGTCCTTGATGCCAAGAGGACAGCGCAATTGCTGGCCAAGAGGAGAGGGAATTGCTGGCCTGGCCAGTTGTTGGGCGAAGCCCTCCGCCGAGGGTGGCACGGGACGACAAAAATAATAGTGAAAACAAGGAATCTATCAGTCATATCAGAAATTAAGTCATACCAAAAGTCAAGAGGGTTTCCTCCGTTTGTTTAGGGTCATTGCTGCGATTTTCCATTTTCCCTTTGTCTTTCTGCTCGGGGCAGGTTGTTGGGGGAAGCCCTCCACCAAGGATGGCACGGGATGACCGAGGATTGCATGGGACAACCGAGGGCACAGGACGGCTGAGGATAGCACGGGATGGCTGAGGATGGCACGGGACACCGAAAATAACAACGAAAACAACGAAAATTCACAAATACCACCATTGAAAGCCACAAACAACATCAAAATATCCACAAAAACCCTAAACCTTCAAAACCTGCCATAGAAAGTTTACAAAATATCCAAATAGAGTTGTTTGTGTTGAAAAACACAGAGAAATTGCTGGTAGGATTCAAATCCTACTGGTGACAATCGCCGACCTTCCCCGGAGCTTGCCAGACCTTCTCCACACCTACAACGACCTTTTCCACACTTGCCATGAGAAGAAAAAGGCATTAGACAAGAGAAAACCACCAAACAAACCAGCACAAAATAGCAAATTAAGCAATTACCTTGAGCTCGATAAAACTTCAACCTACTTCTCCCCAAATAACAAAAACTATGAATAAGACCACCACCAGAGAAACCCTAAACAACTGGCAGTCCAAAACGACCAAGAAATCTAGGTGGAAAACCATAAGAAAAGAAGAAGCGATGTTCCAACCATAAACCCTAAACCTCGAACAAACATTTGCATCAGCACCTGCATACCAGACGAAGCGCACAGGTCCACAAACCCTAAACCTCGAACAAACGCTTGCAACATCACCTGCATACTAGATGAATCGAGCAGGTTCTGGAGCCGTCCCGCGCCATCTTTGGCGGGGTGCTTCGACCAACAACCGGCCCCGAGCAGAAAGACAAAGGGAAAATGGAACATCGCAGCAATGACCCCAAACAAAAGGAGGAAATGGCGCGGACACAAAGTTTTATGTGGTGACACAATGCCCAGCACGTGGAGCTCCATGGTGGATAGGTGTCGTACTGGATGCATGCGCTTTGACATGTGGTTTTGCGACGTGGCGAGGAGGGCGCACAGGTAATGGTGGCCCTCCCCTAGGATTTGGAATTTTCTCTCATTTCAAAGTTATCAATATTTTTTGACTTATTTATCCATTAATAATATATCTGGTAGTACATATTATAATTATCAAATTCCAATTTAATTTAATTTTATAGGAAAAAAATAGTCCATATAAAACTTAATACTTAAAAATTAAAGAATATACATTTTAATATGATTAATTTTTTTTTTTTTTTTTTAATTGAAGTGGAAGAAGGATTATATTAAAAAATAAAAAAAAATCAGTAAAACATGTATTCCTAATATTTACTTTGTATGTCTATATAAGATTATTCAAAAATAATAAAAAAGAAAATGCATCAAATTTATTAATATTGCAAAGTGAGAAAAATGTAAATAAAATCTAATGACATGAATAACAACCTTGAAATATGAAATTTAACATAAAAAATTAAGACATTGGATATTAAAAATAGGTTTAAAGTGATCTCTACATACCAAAAATTTATGGCTCAATCACTATTCCTATTGGATCCAAATTTATTTAATATAAAATGTATGTGGAGATTATCCTATATGTAGATAACATAAAATGAACTTTTTGTTGAATTTCACACTACTGATCATCTCTTTTGTGTTCAAGATAATTGAATTTATTTTAAAAAAATTTGACCAAATAAGTTTTAAAATGTTTATATTTTAAAATATAAAACTTATTTGTCTCTACAATATTTTAACCAAAAAAACTTATATAAAACTTATCATCAAAACCAAGAAACCAGTATCATATTCCAATATCATATTTTTTTGGGAATCCAATCATAACAAATTTTCAAACTTTTTTGCTCAATACCATTCAATTTGATAACTATACTATATATTACTAGTCACATATATAATGTCCCATACATTAATAAATGAATAGCTCCAGGAATATTAGTTACAGTATGCTATTTGTAAGCTAAGTTGCGATTTGCAACCTAGGTTAATGATTTGAAAATCACTCTTGAGTGATCTCAGTTAAATAATTATTGAATGAAGGTATTACAGACTCATGTGTTGGTGTGTCTATATGTTATTTTGGGCAACGAATAAATCAGATTGCAAAATACACAGACATTGGAAGAATGGAAAACAGCAAGAGGAACACAGTAAGAAAATGCAAGAACACAACAGATTTAATAAGGAGTTCACCCTATTCTCCAGGGCTATGTCTTCGGTCCAACTTTCAGTGGTGGCCTTCTTTTATTGTGTCTTTAAAGCAGATTTTTTACAGTGAGGAGCTCAATTAGAGTCTCCTGAAACAGATGATGCTTGGTAGGGTGGTTCTTTGATTAACCAAGCCATTAGAGTACACACTCTTTTCCTTACCAGATCTTGACCTCTCTTTCCTTTAATGGGAGAAGCCCAATGTGGTGCTTAATTCCCGACAAATCCTCTCAGGGATTGCTTGAACCTCTCAAGCTCTCTGTCTACTCGATGTTTCCTTAGGTCAGCTCAGCTCTCTGTTTTCTTCTTTTTGCTTCACTGTCTCTTCTTTGCTCTCACTCTCTTTGTCTTCGTTCTCTTCTTCTCTCTTCTTCGTCATGTTTTGTTCTCTGTCTGTTCATGGCTTAAAGCCAATCCGTCCTTGACTGTTCAATTCCTCTTCCGCCCCTTCGGTTCACCTGCTGCTGTTTGTTTGGAGTTCCCTGCCTCTGCGTCATCGCCATCGTCCATAGTGAAGTGGCCACTTTTCCTCTCACGAACTACACCAGCTCTTCCTCGATGGTTCGGTAATCTAGTTGCACTGTGGAATGACTCATCCGTCAACTCAGCGGTCAAATCGGACTTCAAACTTTTATGTCGCGGCTTAATTTCCCTGTCAAATCCAATTTCTCTATCGAGCGCGATCTCTGCCGTTAGATCTGGAGCCCTCAGATCCGATGTTATTCGTTTATTTCATGCGGTTGACTTACTCGACCGTTAGCGTGCGATGAGCATCAGTTTTCTCTCTCATCCGCTGGACACGCGTCAAGAACTAAATGGAATTGCTCGGTTTCAACCAAATCTGCTTACTGCCCAAGGGTGCCCTTGATATACTGCCAGTTTCGAAGTGTGGGTCCCACCTTTTTCCTTAACGCTTTCCTCACGATTTCCCAGCTTCCCATGTGACCGAGTGCTCGGGGCCTTTCCTTCTCGAGGGGTTTTCCCTAGCGACGCACTAATCACACATCAGAAATGACCTCCGTTTCCCAATTCGGGCTTCCCAAGTGCTAGTTTTGCCTCCGGCGTGGACTCCATGGGCCTCAGTCAATGCGCTTTGACCAAGGTCCTTGTTGTTCCTTGCTGGCTACAATCTTCCACTGTCCAGAGGTCTTCCTGATCACTTTGTGTTCATAAATTCGAAGTCTGTCATGTTTTGATATAGTCATGGTACTTGATAATCTTCATGGATCCAATTCAGATCATGGCCTTCCCACTGAAAAAGCTTTTGGAACACCAAAAGTTGGTTTTCAAGCATCGACTAAGTGAGAGTATAATTGTCTCACTTGTCCAATCTCTATCCACTTTGCATTGCTTGACTTTGAACACTTGAGCCCTACTCTGAGGTACTCAACATCTCCTAGGCGCGTCGTCCTCACCTTCCTGTCCAGAACTGTGTCTTACTACAATTAATTAAAATATTTAGGTAGCAGGTCATCAATAGAAGGCAATTGACTATGTTCTTTGGGATCCTCAATTAGAGAGGGTTCAAACAATCTCAAACAATTTGCATTTACGACTAAGTAGATTTGCATGTAAACTGGTAGATCAAGGTGAAAAGCATTCTCACCAATCTTCTCAAGTATCTTGAAGGATCCATACCTGATAGGCTTTAGATTTTTACCTTCACCTTGCATCCTGTCCTTGCTGATATATAGGCAGACTTGGTCACCAACTTGGAAACTATGCTCCATTCGATGCTTGTCATGCCTTGCCTTGTATTTGGCTTGGCTCTTTTCTAGCTGTTCCAGTATTGCCTGGTGGATCTGTTCAATGAACCTGGTTGCCCTATCCACATCACTGTGTCCATCAACTATGGTATCTTTACCAAAGACAAAATCCAAAGGAGACCTTGGTGTGAAACCAAAATAGGTCTCAAAAGGCAATCTCTGTGTAGAAGAATGTTTTACTCTATTGTAAGCATGTTGCACATAACACAAATGTTCATCCCAAAGCTTAGGATGTTTGCTGCAATATCCTCTGAGCAACTGAATCACTGTCCTGTTGACTACTTCTGTCTGGCCATCAGTTTATGGATGAAAATTCGTGCTTTTCTTCAGTTTGTTGTCCATCGGTTCCCACAGACTTGACCAAAACTTCCCCACAAATCAGGTGCCTCGATTAGATATAATGGAAGTGGGTAATCCAAAATGAACCCATACATGTTCAAAAAATAGTTATGCAGTTTGCTCAACTATAATTTGTTTATTACAAGGTATCAAAATACACATTTTGCTGAACCTACCCACAACAACATATAGATAATCATGACCTTTCCTAGATTTAGGCAACCCTCCAACAAAATCCATGGAAACACTTTCCCATGGATGAGAAGGAACTGGTAATGGAGTGTACAAGCCTAGTTTTCTATTGCTGGGCTTGCTTTTAGCACACATAGTGCACCTTCTTACATATCTAGAAACCATTTTTTTCATTTTTGGCCAATAACAAAATCTTTGGCTATGCAACTATTTTAATTACCCCAAAGTGACCTAATATCAGAGAAGTGTGTGCTTCTTTAATTATCTTTACTCTCTCAGCTTGTGGAATGCATAACTTCCCACAATGCTATAAGAGTCGGTCCTTTATATGATAATACAATTCTTCTACTCGTTTGCCTTGACTTAAAGTTGCATATACATCTTTAAAGTCTATATCTTGAGTATATTGTTCAATGTAGCTTTCATGTAGCACAAAATTATGCTTAAATATAGTAGATGCATTGATAATAGGTCTAGATAACATGTTTGTAACTTTATTGTGTGTGCCATTTTTATAGCTGATGACTAAATGAAACTGTTGTAGAAAACCCATCCATCTATAGTGCCTTGATTGCTGCAACTTAGTTTGGGAGTGTAGATATTGAAGTGGTTTATAATCAGTATGTATTACTGTCCCTTTGCCCATTAAGTAATGTTTCCACTTTTTCACACTCTGAACTAATGCATACAATTCTTTATCATATGTAGGATAGTTAACTATTGCAGGATTAAAAGTCTCAGAATGATAACATATGGGTTTACCGTGTTGTGTGAACAGTACTCCCATGGCATAGTCACTGGCATCTGTTTGGATCTCAAATGGTCTTTTAAGATCAGGCAGTGCTAGTTACAAGTGTTGTATTAATCTTTTCTTTCAAGGTGTCGAAGGCTTTCTGCTATTTTCCTCCCCACTGAAACACCTTGTTCAATTCTGTTAAAGCATGTAAGGGAGCTGCAATTAAGGAAAAGTTATAAATGAACTTCCTCCAATATTGTGATGCTCCTATGAAGCTTCTAACTTCTGTAGCAAATTTGGGTTTAGGCCAGTTTACAATGACTGCCACCTTAGAGGGATCTATCTTCAATTCACCACCCCCTACTATATGACCCAAATACCCAAATAATTCAGAGGTGTTTTGCCAAATTCACATTTTGAGTTTTTAACATGAAGTTTTTCTCTTTTCAAAACATTCAATGTCTTCTTAACATGCTTTAAGTGTTCTTCCCACGTTTTGCTAAAAATCAGAATGTTATCCAGACACACAATAACAAAATCATCAAGAAAAGGTCTGAGTACATCATTCATTAATCTCATGAAAGTAGCAGGAGAATTAGTTAAGCCAAAAGGCATAACCAGCCACTCATACAATCCCTACTTTCTTTTGAAAGTAGTGTTCCATGCATCTTTTTCTGCAATTTTGATATGATGGTATCCACTGTGCAAGTCTAGCTTGGAGAAATAAATAGCTTCTTTCAGTTGATCTAAAAGATCATATATGCGAGGAAGGGGATAACGATATTTGATTTTTATCTTATTTAGTGCTTGGTAAATTAATGCACATTCTCCACGAGCCATCTTTCTTTCTCACCAAAACGATTGGTGACCCACATGGTGATGTATTAAGTCTAATGAAACCTTTCTTGAGCAACTCTTGCACCTGCTTCTTGATTTCAACATTCTCTAAAGCGGACAGCCTGTACATTCCAATGTTAGGCAACGGAGCATCTTGTTGTAAAATAATATCATGTACTATTTCCTTTTTGGGTGGTAGACCTTTAGGTTCTTGAAACAAGATATCATACTCAGAAAGAACCTTTTCTAAATCAGCTTGATGTTTAGCATTACTGCCCTCAAATACATTGGTTTTATTAGGTTTCTTTTCCTTTAAAACCATTAGTAAGAATTGTTTGCATGAATTTATCATTCTTTTCATCTTCCCTGAGTTTATGAGAGTATAAGTATTCTTGAGCTTATGAGCTCTTACAAAGTATTTGATGCCATCTTTAACAAGTAGATACTTGTTCTCAACTCTATAGAAAATAGCTTTCCTATCATACAACTAAGAACTTCCTAAAACAATTTCACATATATCCAAAGGAATTATGTCTAACTCAACCTCATCTACAAACGCCGACCCAAAAGAAAACTTGAGTTTGCACTGTCTAGTCACTTGTAGTTGAGCTTTATCATTTAACCATTCTAATGGGTATTGTTTCTTATGAGGTGTAGTTGCTAATCCCAACTTCTTTAGAATTGCTTCATAAATTAAATTTACTTGTGAGCCACTATCAAATAAAGTATCAATCTTTTGATGTTTGGAAATAACATGAATATGGAAAAGCTCGTGTCTTTTTCTCTCATTTTCTTCATCAGTAGTAGATTGTGCAGAAGTACTAGTAGATGCTTCAGAATTCTTAACTCTTATACCTGTGGCTATAATGGTTGTTTCATTTCCCGAGTTTGACCCCAAATCTTTCTGAATAGCTTCAACAATCTTCTTCTTTTTTCCCTCGAACTTCTTGGGTCTCAGCTCTAGATGCAGAATCCGACAATGCTCATCATCATGCCCATCCTTTTTACAGTGAGTGCATGAAGCCTTGCTTTTTTGTGCAGTGTTAGCCTTCCTTGCTTTCCACTTCTGCTTTATTTTCTCCTTATTCTTGCTTGCAGTGGGTTGGGATGATCCCCCAACTTTTGGACTTCCATTCTTTCCTCAAGCTTCTAGATGAGTAGCTTGTACAGATACCTCATCTATACTAGTGGGATTAAACATGAGGATAGTATGACTCATGTAGCTGTGTAGACCACCAATGTACTTCAAAAAAGTCTCAGGTGAGCCTAATGAGATTCCTAGAATCAATGCTCTCTTTCTAAATTATTGAGTGTACCCTTGCACACTTTTCCCTTTCAACTGTCAAAGAGTTTGCCAACACATCATGGCTTGCTGCATGTAGGCCAATGGATAGAACTGCATTTTGATTACATAAACAAATTCACTCCAAACAGAGATGGTATTACCATGTATTTTCATGTCAACTTGGGTTATACCTTCCTACCAAACCAAGGCAGTACCTCCAAGGCATAGGCTTTCCAGTTGAATCTTCCTCTTGTCTAAGTCAATATTATGCACTTTGCAATAAACATCAATTTGTCTAATCCAATTGTCCAGTTTTTCTGCATTCAACTCTCCATCATATATATGTAGATCAAATTTATCATCTATTTTGATCAAAGATGCTTTCTTTTTAGGGCTATTAAGAGGTGTGAGAAAGCTTTCCTCTTTCCCTTTGCCTTTTGAGTGGTCATGGGAATGTGACTCATCTTCTCCTTTGTCTTGCTTAGAGCCTGATGATTCTTCATCCTTATGTTTTCTAAAGTCCCTATACATTTCTTCTACCACGGACTTTATGGCTAGGAAACTATATATGAATTGAGGGTCTGGCCCCATAGAACCTTCCTCTGACATTATCTTCCGAGGATAGACTCTACCAATTTCAGGGTTAGTTTCGACCAACTCTCCTTCTCCTAATTGAGCTTTGATATAGTTAGCATTAAATAGCTAAACCAACACAAGCTTGTCTAACCTTAATAGCCTAAAGCTCTGATACCACTTGATCTGAAAATCACCCTTGAGTGATCTTAGTTAAAGAATTATTGAATGAAGGTATTACAGACTCATGTGCTCGGGTGTGTCTATGTTATTTTAGGCAATGGATCGATCAAATTGCAAAATACTCAGACATTGGAAGAATGGAAAACAGTAAGAGGAACACAGTAAGCAAATGCAAGAACACAACAAATTTAATAAGGAGTTCACCCTCTTCTCCATGGCTATTGTGGAGCACTTGGAAGGTATGCTTTTGACAAGCAATCTAGTAGTTTTTCAATAATAATTGTAACCTTTTCTGCATTATGAATTCAAAGAAGATAAAGGATTTTTGATAAAATGTGCAAGAATTGACAAAAGAAGCTCAAGTACTAATAATTAACGTTTTTCTATGCAGGAAGACGTGGAAGCAAGGAGTTTCCGTCCAAAAGCGAGAAGCAGAGGAAGAATAACTGATGTCCCTCCGGAGGGGAACCAGATGCGAACAAGATCAAGCAAATCAGACCTGAATAGTCTTGGAAAAGAAAGCGGGATACTGAGTCGACGAACACGAGAAAGAAAAGAGAAGGATTAGATGATTGGCGAATCCCTCAGGATCTTTGATCTTGAGGGATCACTGCTTTAACTTATCTTGCATTATCTACATACCTCCGTCATTTCTTTTATATAAAGGAACATCGTCATTGAGAAAGAGGACTACTATTTTATAATTCTAAGTTCAGAACAAACTTTGATCATTGAGTCTCATTGAGACCTGATTTTTTTATACTCTGTTGATGTGATTAATATAAAAGGCTTAGTGTTTATTTCATCTCTGCGTCTGGAGTAACCTAAGGCGGTGTACCATTAGCAGCTAAGGGCCCGACTTCGAAGGACACTTTCTTTTGTATCATTATACGGTGATTTGTGTGTGGTTTGTTTATCTTTATTACTTAGTAATCTGATACATCTTTCATATGATATGCTATGCTCTGTTATAATCAATATCTGAACGATTTCTCCATATAATGTCTCGACATTGTACAATTGGATCTATTCAAGGTTGAATTTCATCTTTAATCAGTTATTTCTGTAACAGAATGTTGGTATGAATGTTATTGTCATTGGATCCATGTGAAATGATATTTGTGGGACTTGAAAGCAGTGTTACTCTGTTTAGAAACATAGTCATATCATTCATTATTCTCAGATTTCTATATTGGTATAGAACATGTACATACGGGTTATGGTTGCTGTTCCATAATTCATCAAGGATTGTTGTTCCATTTTATTACTGCTGTTCCATTTTATTACTGTTGTTCCATTTTATTAATGTTGTTCCATTTTACTGCTACTGCTGTTCTATTTCCATTTTTCTGTTCCATTTTACTTTTTGCCATTTTATTTACATGCCTTTGTTGTTTTGGTGTGAAGGACCAAGGCTGTAGTGAGCCCCAGCAAGACGATGCTTAGCTCCTAGACCTATAAGTCCATGCTCTAATTTCCTTTCTTTATCAGTTTCTAGAGGGATGGGTTATTGCTTCCGTACCCTTGATTGATCAACTGTCTTGTGTGATTTTACCTTTTGGGTTAGTTTAGTTACAACTTAGCATCTGTTTTCTTTTGAATCTTCTGAACACTATACTACTAAGCATTTACTGAACAAAATAGCCTCGGATTGAGCTACTCTTTGCAATAACAAAACATTCCCGGATTGATTTATTAATGTGGAATAATTAGAGGTGTGAGAGACCCTAGTTATAGCTCTACATTTTGGCGCCGTTGCCGGGGAAAGAGTATAGCTATTTTCCTTTACAGAGTAGTGCGCAAATATGCTAGGGGGAGTTGGATCTTAAAAACGGAAGGTAAGGACCTGCGTACGGAGCATGTAAAAGCCCTGCTCCACCGTCCGCTCTCTTAGCAGAATTGCTAGTTGAATAGGATTTAGTAGTTTTTAGAGTGCATGACTAAGCAGAAAAAGCTAGAAAAGAATATCCAGCCAAACCTGAAAAAGCCAAAGGACCGGTGACCCTTGGCCAAACAACCTTCATAGACGAAATCTATAGGAAAACTAAATCTCAGCTGTTAGTAGGCCTCAAAAAGATTAATTCTAAACAGCCTACTAGTTCCCTTCAGGCTACAACATCACCATCTGGAGCCTTCGCTGAGGTGCATAGCCAGACTGATGAACAGGACTTTCAAGAAATTGAAAATTCCTTGTCTGAACGGCTGCAGGAAGGGAATTTAAGTAACCTTTGTGAAGGAGAAGGGGAAACAGGGGAAATAGGAGAACCAAGTTCTCCTTCTAGGATAATCCATCTGTTAAACAACCCAGATAAGGGGAGCGCGACCAAAGTTAATATTGAAGGCACCCCATTCCATCAGATAGAAATCCCAGATAAGGGAAGTGTCATTAAAACTGTCCCTGCCAAGGCCATTCCTTCTCAACCTAGGAACACCCTCCTAGAAATTCTGGAAGGTTATTGGCACATATTCGATCCTATGGTGCAGAATCAGCCAAATACTCAAACTTCTACATTGCAATATCCTATAGTAGATTCTGCTGCGAATGCACCCATGAAAGTGATCCCTCTTCAACACATTCTGACGTTCCATGGACTTACATCAGAGGACCCCGATGCATTCTTATTTGAATTCGATGTGCTATGTAGAGGGTACGATTACACCACTGACCCCCAGAAATTAAAGTTGTTCCCCTCCACTTTGAAAGGAGCAGCTCTGAGATGGTTTATGGATTTAGGTGGTGGAGTCATAGACAACTGGGAGCAAATGAAAGAATCCTTTCTCAAGAAATATCAAGATTACTGTAGGTCGAGAGAACTAAAAGATGAAACTTTCCAAATGACGGCCAGACCAAATGAAACTTTAGAGGAATACGTAGAATGTTTCCAGTATAATTTACAGAGATCCCCCTATGCATCACTACCTCTACCTGATAATGTGTTGAAAATTGCATTGATTAGAGGTATGAAAGAACAGTGGATTGAAACATTGAATATCATGGGAAAAGGGGATATTTACCAAGAGAATTTTGTTGATATCATTAATTTATGCATCAGGAGTTCAAGAGGCAGCACAAGGATAAAATCAACAGAATATGATTGGTTTGTTAGAGATAACAAAATATCAACAGAAGGAGTAACACGTGTAGAACTAGGGAATTTATTAGAAAAATTTAAAACTGACATTCTGGGGACATTAACTACACAGCATGATATTGTGCAGGCTAAGCAAAAGTAGATGGAGGCGGAACATAATCTGGCAATTTTCTACCCCCGATGCAGAAGAAAACACAGCCACAAGGAATGTCCACTAGATACAGTTCAAACATGTGCTATCTATACGAAAGACCACCTTACTGAGAGCTGCCCCTCACTTCCTAGATTGAAGGCAGTATACAAGGAAGCGGAAGAAGAACCAGAGCCAGCATACTTTGTTAACCAGCGTCGCCAATGGAAACCTAGGCAATCTGGTATTTTTTCGGACCCAACTTCTTCTTTCCAGCCTCCGCAGTATAACGCTCAGCAATATGGTATGTGGAAAAACTAATCTACACCCCCATATCTGAACTGGTCATCACAGCCGTTTCCTTCTCCAAATCCATGGATGAATCAGACAAGCCAATTCGGCTGGCCAAATTTTCCTTACACCCCACCATATTGGCAGAATAACTCATATCCTCCACAATGGATTCCCCCTACTTCACAAGGTTCACCCTGGTAGACAAATTGGCCAAGATCGACATATCAGTCAACAGGAACTATTCCACTCTCTCAACCAACTCTGCCAGCCTTACAACAAAACCCCCAGTCTAATCTGAGGCCGCAACTCCCAGCCCAACCCAATCCAAATCCTAATAATAGACCGATCCAATCCCTCCAAATCATAGAAACATCAGAAATCGGACCTGACCTAAGGGAGTGCAATGATCTTCAGTTACGATATGGACGTATAATAGAAACAGAGGGAGAAAAAACAATTCACATTGAAGATCAGTTACCAATAGAACAACCGCCACAACAAGAGGGTGTAAATAAAGAACAGACCCGTCAACAAGCAAGTACATCCTCTCCTCCTTTCCCGGAACGATTAGTCATACCACGACCAGTACAATATCCAGACTTTGACATTCTGGGAGAGTTACAAAACCTATACATAAAAATTCCATTCCTCCAAGCCATTCAAGACATTCCTATATTATGCAAAAACTATAAAAGAACTGTGCATAAAAAAATCAAGGAGGAATACAACCACTAACCCTAGAGTCCTAGTAGTCGGTACTTTATCCGACCTGTTATCAGGAAAAGAGACACCTATCAAATACAAAGATTCCGGAAATCCAATTGTAACTGTCCAAATCTATGGTCAAACCCTGACTAACGCTTTAGTTGATCTAGGAGTTGCAATCAATATTTTTACAACCTCTACCATTCAAAAGCTTGGCATTACATCAGTAGAACCTACTTCTACTTTGCTAGAATTGGCAGATCGATCTGTAGTTCGACCAGAAGGCACTCTATACCATGTCATGGTTTCTGTAGATTCCTGGGAATATCCAACTGATTTCCTGATAATTAATCCAAAACCCCGACTGGATGGACATCCGCAAATTCTAGGAAGACCTTGGCTTGCTACTGCTGATGCCTACATTGTCTGTCGGCAGGGAAACATGACCATAACTAAAGGAACAGACGTTAAAAATCTAGTTCTATATCCTCCAACACAGCCAAGCCTGCCAATGATTAAAATCAATCAGTATCCTGTGTCATACCTTACTAACAATATCAGATCCCCATTGACTGTACAGAAGGCTTTAGATTTTAAAGATCAAACAGAAGATGATGCCATCAATAACTTCATTAGTCAAACTGAATCTAGATCTCACACACAATGTTTTATGATAGAAGCAACATTTGATAGTGAGCTAGAAGAAGACCCTTTAAAAGATGCACATGACCAAACAATACCAGTGACTATTGTTGCCAATAGTAAAGTAGTGAAAATTGAACCGGGTAAGACTCTAAATATCAATGCCAACCTTACACCAGACCAAGAAACAAATCTCGTTAATCTGTTACGAAAATATGAAGGAGCATTTGCGTGGGATTACCCTGACATGAAAGGGATTGACCTTCAATTATGCACCCACCACATCTATATAGAAAAAGATGCAAGGCCTATTCGTCAGCCGCAAAGAAGACTCAACCCCCATCTAAAAGAGGTAGTAAAAGCCGAACTTCAGAAACTTTTAGATGTTAATTTTATCTATCCTATCTCCGACAGTAAATGGGTCTCTCCCTTGCTGGTGGTACCCAAGAAAAATGGAAAATGGAGGATTTGCGTGGATTACAGGGAGTTAAATAAAGCCACACAGAAGGATCACTTCCCTCTCCCATTCATAGACCAAGTATTGGATACTCTGGTAGGAAATAAATTCTTTTCTTTCCTGGACGGCTTCAGCGGATATAACCAAATCCAAATTGCCCCTGAAGACCAGGATAAAACTACTTTTACTTGACCATGGGGAACGTTTTCCTATCGAGTTCTACCCTTCGGCCTATGTAATTCCCCTGCTACATTCCAAAGAGTTGTCCTTAGCATCTTTGCAGATCTAATAAACAATGGACTTGAGGTGTACATGGATGACTTTACACCATATGGAGATGATTTTGACCCAGATTTAGATACCCTGGAAAAAGTCTTACAACGTTGTATCGCTACCAGGCTTTGTCTGAGCCATGAAAAATGTTACATGATGATGACAGAAGGGCTCATTCTGGGGCACTATATTTCAGCAGCTGGCATCCAAGTAGACCGGGCCAAAATCCAAATCTTTTGCTTATCCCTACCCCCACTACTCAAACAGAGGTACACAGTTTTCTTGGGTTTTCTGGGTATTACAGACGATTTATAGAACATTACTCACGTATTGTTGCACCCCTATATGCTCTAGCTGGCAATGTTGATTTATTGTGGACAGAAAAATGCGACCAGGCTTTTAAGGAATTGAAGAAGCTTGTATCAATAGCCCCAGTCCTTCGAGGACCAAACTGGAATTTACCATTCCAAATCTCATCTGATGCCTCGGATACAGCAATTGGTGCAGTCATGGGCCAAGAAGAGGATAGGAGACCATATGCTATCTACTATATCAGCAAAAATTTATCCTCTGCCGAACTCAATTATACTGTCACTGAAAAGGAATTCCTGGCTGTAATACATGTTGTTAACAAATTTAGACATTATATCACAGGCTATCTCGTTGTGTTATATACAGATCATTCTGCTATCAAATATTTGGCAAATAAACCTATTATGAATGCTAGAATAACCAGATGGTTGATCTTATTGCAGGAGTTCGATATCACAATAAAGGATCGACCTGGAAAGGAGAACCCTGTAACCGATTTTCTCTCACGAATACCGAAATCAATTGAAATAGCAGCAGTAGAAGATCAATTTCCTGATGAACACCTATTTGTTGTTGCTGTTCGAACACCCTGGTATGCTGATGTCGCCAATTACCTTGCAGTAGGTAAGCTACCAAAACACTTAACCCCTCAGGAACGTAAGCAGATTGTTCAGAAGAGCACTCGATTCTCGTGGATTGGAGGCCATTTGTTCCATACAGGGGTAGATATGCAAATTAGGAGGTGTATTCGAGAAGACGAAATCTTCGACATTTTAAAAGCTTGCCATGACGGAGCATGCGGGGGACACTTTGCTGAAAAGAGAACAACACATAAAGTATTGCAGACAGGATACTATTGGCCTACAATTTTCAAATACGTGAAAAAATTTGCACAAGCCTGTGACAGCTGCCAGCGAGCAGGACGACCTGGCCAAGCCGATGAGATGCCTCTGAGACCACAATTGGTCATTGAGCCATTTGAACGATGGGCTCTTGACTTCGTCGGGCCGATCAATCCATCATCAAATCAGAGGACATACATTCTGGTGGCAACAGACTATGTTACTAAATGGGTCGAGGCCGAATCATTGCCTATGGCTACAGAAGACTCTGTAATACAATTCTTGTTCCATTTGTTTATACGTTATGGACTTCCGAGAGAACTAATCACAAATGGTGGACCACAATTTGTTGGAAATAAATTAGCTGCAACACTTAACAATTATCATGTCCAACATAAGATCACTATCCCATACCATCCGTAGGCAAATGGGCAAGTAGAAAGTAGTAATAAGGTAATAGAATCAATTTTAACAAAAACCATTGCATCGCATAGGCGTGATTGGGCCGCCCGACTACCTGAGGCACTGTGGGCCTATAGAACCACATGGAGAAGTACTACAGGCTATTCGCCTTATCAATTAGTGTTTGGAAAACAACCAATCTTCCCTAGAGAATTCAAAATCCAAACCCTACGAACTGCACAGGAACTCGGCCTAGATCTGAGTGAGGCACAAATCAATCGATTGCAGCAGATTAATGAATTGGACAAAATTAGGCTCTCTGCATTACAAAATACAACATTGATTCAACAGCAGCGAGCTAAATGGCATGATGCACTTATCAAGAATAAAGTATTTCATGAAGGAGACTGGGCTCTGTTATACGACTCTCGGTTTCAGGACCTCCCGGGGAAACTCCAGACTCGATGGTTAGGACCATACGAAATCCAGAAGGTACATGACAATGGGACCCTTACCCTAATCACAATTGACGGTTCTGGATATGCATTCAAAGTAAATGGCCACCGAGTTTGTCTCTATCGAAAGCCACTCACTCGGGAATCCTTTTGTCAGCAGCTACGACAAGATACTGATATCGAAATTTTAGGAAAGGAAGCGAAATCTTCCTCACCTATAACTTAAGGAATTCATTTTTTTCATAACTTGTACATAACATCTTGTATATATGCTTTCCTGATTCTCTGTTTGTATTTTTGTTGTTCCTTTTCAAAAGGAACAACACTTCTGTGTTTTTGCTGTTGCTTTTTAAAAAGGAACAGCACTAGCATGTTTTTGTTGTTCCTTTTCAAAAGGAATAACATTTGCGTGTTTTTGCTGTTCCTTTTCAAAAGGAACAACATTTGTGTGTTTTTTCTGTTCCTTTTCAAAAGGAACAACATTTGTGTGTCCTTGTTGTTCCTTTGCGAAAAGGAACAACAATTGTGTGATTTGCTATTCCTTTGCGAAAAGGAACAACACTTGTGTGATTTGATGTTCCTTTGCGAAAAGGAACAACACTTGTGTGTCTTTGCTGTTCCTTTGCGAAAAGGAACAACACTTGTGTGTCTTTGTTGTTCCTTTGCGAAAAGGAACAACACTTGTGTGATTTGTTGTTCCTTTGCGAAAAGGAACAACACTTGTGTGTCTTTGTTGTTCCTTTGCGAAAAGGAACAACACTTGTGTGTCTTTGCTGTTCGAAAAGGAACAACACTTGTGTGTGTTTTTGTTGTTCCTTCTCCCAAGGAACAACATTTGAGTGTTTTGCTGGTCCTTTTCAAAAAAGGAACAACACTTGAGTGTGTCTGCTGTTCCTTTCCAAAAGGAACAACATTTGAGTGTCTTTGTTGTTCCTTTCTCAAAAGGAATAGCATTTTCGATTTTCTGTTGTTCCTCTCAAAGAAATGGTATCCTACGAATGGATTCTTCTCTCAGGATTGCCATCGGCATGTTTTTGCCCTCATTGAGGATGCTTTGCGCCCATATTCTCCTCAATCTTTTAGATACAGCAATGAATCTATGTGATGAACATAAACCATGATATACCGAAATCAACACATCATAAATCGCTATCACTATGAAGCCAGTATGTATAAGAGGACAAGAGGAGGGACATTAACTTTTCATCTTTGCTGTCATTGTCTTATTACCGGCACCCTGGTTGGTGATCTTTATCATGACGATTTCCTTAAAAATATTTCTTGATCATTACTTAGGAGTAAGAACAAAGGATTTATATTTGTCTGTTGAGATGATAAGACTTCTTCCACCATTCCCCGCTCTTAAGGAGTGCGGAACCACCCTTATGTGGAAATAAACAAAAAAGAAAGGTGCTCTGCAAAAACAAAAACAAAATATGAAAATTGTCAAATGCAGGATAGGGGGTCTCATAAAGAGCCAGCCTACCATGATCATAAGGGTGGAAGCGAAGTGTCATTCCCATTACGGCCACCACACCAGGGATATGGTCCGAAGGTATATTAATAAGCAAACCTTGGAACAGGGGGTCTCATCACGAGCCGACCTATCCATGTTTCACACCTACCTTTTGAATGGCATTATGGCTATCTGGTTACCAAGCCAGCATGATGGCCTGCATTTTGACAAAGCACTCTTCAGAATATACACAAAGGATCATGGTTCTGGAGGGTGAAATAAACAACTCTGCCAAGGTTATGAACACCTGTTGGCAGCAGAGCTCTGTTAATGGCATAGAAGTCATAATATTTACACCAACAGGTATGATATTAAATCTTTCTATCTCTTATATCCTTCGCATAGATCATATGTCACACCCTGATGTATATATCGCATGAATATTTATTACCACCAATCATGGCAACGGAACTGACAATGACCACTGGAGACTTCGTACACTTGACAGACGTCCAATCCCTCGGCTCCTCATTATATCACGCAGGCTCTTATACAAAACGCGATCTACCCTTTTGCCTCGATTTCAGCATTTCGTTGTTTTTTTTAAAACATGGCATAATTCCATATGCTGTTCTTTATGATTTGACTTCTGACTGGCTGCTGCTCCTCCCTTTGACGGTTGGGGACAACCTATCAGATCGCGGGGGGGAGGTAACCTCATTACTCCATGGATTACGTGGCTGCACACCATTCGGGCGAGATAATGTACGAAGGAATGGCATGGATTAACGGTATGATGATTCCATTCTACGGAAATTTCCATCCACGATCCTTTTTTCGTTGCATGCTCTGTGATCTTTTCCAAAATTTGGCAAAGATCATCCTCTCTGCGTCGCAAACACCGCAAGCAGTTGCTGTTCCATTTCTGAGTAGAATCATGGGCAGAAAGACGGTCAGAAGCGAACCTCACGAGCTGACAGTCTCCACTGCTGCTCGCAAAATCCTGGAAAATGCATGATGGTTGGATTATTTCAGCCGCCTGCAAGAATCAAATGAAGCAGTGGCGTTGGAATTCCTGCAAAATTTGCAGGAAAATTATTCCATAGTAGGAGGAAAGCGGATAGTGGTTACGGAGGATATAATCGCAGAAGTCTCAGGACTACCAGCTGCTAGACCCATATGGACGCTGAAGAAGGAAAGATTACAGAAAGTTATGGAAAGTTTCCAGGACGAAGGCCAAAGATTGAAAGTCAAAGGGAAAGGAGTTCTGCCGGCAACACTAGGGGAACCATGGACCGAACTAGCGAAGACAGTGCAAAGTTATATCACCTGCGAAGGAAGAAAAAATGTGGTAAGACCTCGTCACCTGAAACTTTTAGCTGTTTTAAAAGGAAAATACTATGTAAATCTCCTTGCACTTTTAAATTTGCTACTACATGACGCGGCCCGAAGCCTGAAGAAGGCCCAGCACTTAGATGCAGTCGTTAGCCACCATGGACTGATTCGGTTGATAGTGAGCCACAGTCTCACTCAACAACAAAGCACTTGGGAGGGACTGATCGCAATAGTCGAGGGGGGATCGGCTGCACCACCCCCAAAACTTGAACAGTCCTCCAGCATGCTGGAACGATTAGAGAGATGCAAGGAGTCAGCAGCAGAAAGACATGTTGCTTCAAAATGGAAACAATCCTCCGGTACGCCAGAACGACCAGAAGAACCCAGAGAATTTGCTGGCACACCCGACCAACCTGAAAGACCACGAAAATCAGCCCGACTGGCCTGGATACGAGGAAGGCTGGAAAAGATTCAGGGAACCACGGCCCAGCCAATTGAAATTGCGGACAAACCTCCAGAACCAGAAGGAGGACCCTCCAAAGGAAATGTTGAGCAATCAGGGGCCGAGACTGACCAACCGGAAGGAGGAATTGAAAAAGGAGATGAGCACTCTGAGGAAGAAATGACTACCGAACAGGGTAATCAAGAAGAAGAAATAGCACAGCCAGGGGGTAGCCCGTTGCAGGACCCTGTGAGTGAATATGGGGGAATATGGCCAGCCCTCCAGCACAGCAGGCATCCCAGACGGACCTGCAAAGGAAGAATTACCCGAGGAAGTGCATGCAAAAAAGGTAGGAGAAGAAAACCTGCCTGGTTATGATAATGAAATGGAAGACAAAAATCAGGGACAATCTGTCCCCAAGACGCCGGAAGATATCCCAGATGAAGAAGGAACGGACTTAAGGGCCAAACCCTTTGCCGAAGTAAAGGAAATTAAGAAATTAAGGAAGAGACAGCAGAGGTTGCTGGGCACTATAGCTAGGCTCCGACAACAAATTCGAATTTTGAAAGCCAATCTGAGAATACAAAGGACCGCAAGGAAAAGGAGGAGGGCCACTGCAGCAAGAACCCCGAGGACAAAAACCCGTTTTGTTGGTCGAAACCCCATCAGGAGACCTACTGCCGAGGAACAGTCTGCTGTTCCAAATGATAATGAGGAACAGGGTGTTGTTCCAAGTAACATGGAAGAATAGACTGTTGTTCAATCTGACCCTGAAGAACGGATGGACATTCCAATGGAACAACAAGAGGCTCCGATGGCAGGAGGACCACAGCAGCCCTTTATTCGCGTTAAGAAAGAAACAGAAAGCAAAGAGGTCCAAACCGAAGCACCACCTTCAGGGGTAATTCGGGTCCTAAACTCTAAGCAGCGTAATAGAAAGGTCCAGGTTAAACTTCCAGCCTCTACGGCTTTGTGGAAAAAGGATCCAAAAACAAGGATCTTGCACAAAATGATGAAGGAAGCTCAGCAAGAAGCTGAGCAGCTGTGAGAACAAATAGTCCCCAGGGAGAGATACGAAGAGCTACAACAGAAACTCCGGGACATTAGTCAGTCTGAGAGCCAGGCCTTTGAAGGATGGCAAAAGGAGCAGGAAAAGGTTGCTAAGGTAACTCATCGATTAGATAGTGTTGTTAAGCAGATGGACACTGTGTGTTCCTTATATAATGACGTTTTGACTTATAGGGCCCCTGCTAAAAATTATGCTTTATTTTTTCTTGAACGATATTTGCGATTGAAAATAAAAGCCGTTAGGGCAGGAGCACCTATCCACATCAACGCTGTTAATGATTTTATAGACTGTTGCAAGCACTATGGAGTTAGGATTCAAAGGTTATTATGCGAGTTTTACTTGCACAACCTTGTGCTAGACCAGGAAACTGATTTAAATCCTGGCCCTTTTGTTGGTGATATACAATTCCAAGCCTTTATCTCATTTGGGGTTAATCAGCTAAAATGGCTCAGAGCTTATAACACCTTTCAGAGACAAGAGAATAGGCTAGATTTATGGGTACGAGCTGAACCTAGAGACCCAGTGACACTATGGAAAGAGCATAGGAGCCTTATGAGGATCCCAGGTGTCATCAAGATATTAGAACCCATGCACGAAGACTTGATCCGAAATAGTCTGGAATATTTCCTAACTATTAAAGACCTTGCCATCGATGCTGCAAAATTTCGATACCGGGCCTCTAACCCAAACATCCAGCTCAGGGAACCATTCAAATAAGAGAATTTTGAGTTGGCTGCCAGCCGATTGAACCTTTATGGGGAACGGATTCTGCGAGAAGGGCCATCCTGGTTGGGGTATCGATTTCGCAGTCCAATTATTTGGCACCCTGTACCCGGATATCAGGCCTTGTATGAGATGCCTGCAGATCAAATAGATCAGTTCTTTGATAATCTAGTTTCTCATCATGGTTGTCGGCCTCCTCACGAGATCCCTTCTCCGGCCTATTCTCTCACTGCCTTGCATGTCAACTATAATGTTTTCATGAGGCCATGAAACAGGGTAAGCAGGGGGGTGTGTGGAGCACTTGGAAGGTATGCTTTTGACAAGCAATCTAATAGTTTTTCAATAATAATTGTAACATTTTCTGCATTATGAATTCAAAGAAGATAAAGTATTTTGGATAAAATGTGTAAGAATTGACAAAAGAAGCTCAAGTACTAATAATTAACGTTTTTCTATGCAGGAAGACGTGGAAGCAAGGAGTTTCCGTCCAAAAGCGAGAAGCAGAGGAAGAATAACTGTTGTCCCTCCGGAGGGGAACTAGATGCGAACAAGATCAAGCAAATCAGACCTGAATAGTCTAGGAAAAGAAAGCGCGATACCGAGTCGGCGAACGCGAGAAAGAAAAGAGAAGGATTAAACGAATGGCGAATCCCTCAGGATCTTTGATCTTGAGGGATCGTTGCTTTAACTTATCTTGGATTATCTAGATACCTCCGTCATTTCTTTTATATAAAGGAAAAGCGTCATTGAGTAAGAGGACTACTGTTTTATAATTCTAAGTTCAGAACAAACTTTGATCATTGAGTCTCACTGAGACCTGATTTTGTTATACTCTGTTGATGCGATTAATATAAAAGGCTTAGTGTTTATTTCATCTCTGCATCTGGAGTAACCTAAGGTGGTGTACCATTGGCAGCTAAGGGCCCGGCTCCGAAGGACACTTGCTTTTGTATCATTATACGATGATTTGCGTGTGGTTTCTTTATCTTTATTACTTAGTAATCTGATACATCTTTCATATGATATGCTATGCTCTGTTATAATCAATATCTGAACGATTTCTCCATATAATGTCTCAGCACTGTACAATTGGATCTATTCAAGGTTGAATTGCATCTTTAATCAGTTATTTCTGTAACAGAATGTTGGTATGAATGTTATTGTCATTGGATCCATGTGCAATGATATTTGTGGGACTTGAAAGCAGTGTTACTCTGTTTAGAAACATAGTCATATCATTCATTATTCTGAGATTGCTATATTAGTATAGAACATGTAGATACGGGTGATGGTTGTTGTTCCATAATTCATCAAGGATTGCTGTTCCATTTTATTACTGTTGTTCCATTTTACTGCTACTGCTGTTCTATTTCCATTTTGCTGTTCCATTTTACTTTCTGCCGTTTTATTTACCTGCCTTTGTTGTTTTGGTGTGAAGGACCAAGGCTGTAGTGAGCCCCAGCAAGACGCTGCTTAGCTCCCAGACCTATAATTCCATGCTCTAATTTCCTTTCTTTATCAGTTTCTAGAGGGATGGGTTATTTCTTACGTACCCTTGACTGATCAACTGTCTTGTGTGATTTTACCTTTTGGGTTAGTTTAGTTACATCTTAGCATCTGTTTTCTTTTGAATATTCTGAACACTATACTACTAAGCATTACTCGGACAAATAGCCTCGGATTGAGCTACTCTTTGCAATAACAAAACGTTCCCAGATTGATTTATTAATGTGGAATAATTAGAGGTGTGAGAGACCCTAGTTATAGCTCTATAGCTATGTCTCCAGTCCAGCTTTCAGTGGTGGCCTTCTTTTATTGTGTTTTTAAAGCAAAGTTTTTACAGTGAGGAGCTCAATTAGAGTCTCCTGAAACAAATGATGCTTAGTAGGGTGGTTCTTGGATTCCCTAAGCCACTAGAGTACACAGACTCTTTTTCTTACCAGATCTTGACCTCTCTGGTCTTTGTTGGGAGAAGCCCAATGTGGTGCTCAATTCTCGACAAATCCTCTCAGGAATTGCTTGAACCTCTCAAGCTCTCTGTCTACTCGATGATGTCTTAGGTAAACTCGGCTCTCTGTTTTCTGCTTTTTTCTTCACTGTCTCTTCCTTGCTCTCACCCTCTCTGTCCTCGTTCTCTTCTTCTCTCTTCTTCGTCGTGTTTTATTCTATGTCTGTTCATGGCTTAAAGCTAATCCATCCTTAACTGTTCGATTCCTCTTTTGCCCCTTCGGTTCGCCCGCTGTTGTTCGTTTGGAGTTCCTTGCCTTTGCGTCATCGCTATCGTCCATAAGGAAGTGACCACTTGTCTTCTCATGAACTGCACCAACTCTTCCTCGACGGTTCGGTAATCCAGTTGCACTATGGAATGACTCATCCGCCAACTCAGTGGTCAAATCGGACTTCAAACTTTTATGTTGCGGCTTAATTTCCCTGTAAACTTTGGTTTCTCCATCGGGCGCGATCTTCGATGTTAGATCTGGAGCCCCCAGATCTAATGTTATTCACTCATTTGTGCAATTGACTTGCTTGCTTGTTAGCGTGCGATGAGCGGTGGTTTTCTCTCTCATCCGCTGGGCACACGTCAAGCACTGAATGGAATCATTCGGTTTCAGCCAAATCTACTTACCGCCCAAGGGTGCCCTCGATATACGCTGGTTATGGAGCGTGGGTCCCACATTTCACCTTAGTACTTTCCCCACGGTTTCCCGGCCTCCCATGCGACCGAGAGCTCGGGGCCTTTCTTTCTTGAGGAGTTTTGCCTATAGCGCTAATCGTGCATCAAAAATGGTCTCCATTTCCTGATCCGGGCTTCCCAAGTGCCAGTTTTTTCTCCTACGCAGACTCCATGGGCTTCGATCAATGCGCTTTGACCGAGGTCCTTGTTGTTCCTTGCTGGTTGCAATTTTCCACTGTCCAGAGGTCTTCCTGATCGCTCTATGTTCATAAATTCGAAGTTTGCCCTGTTTAATACTGTCATGGTATTTGATAATATTCATGGATCCAATTCAGATCAGTTAAAAGCCATTGACTAAGTTGAAGTTAGATAGGTTATGGAAGTGGCTACTAAGCAATGAATTTGGTTGATTTTCTAGACCATGCATTAAATTGTGGCTCCAATTAGATTCCTCAATTAAATTAAATTAAATATTCAAATATCATGCTTTTCAATGGCGTGAAATAACTTACATGTTTACACCATACATATTACAAGTGTGCTTTTCAATGGCAGCAAATAAATTAAGGTGTTTACACAACACAAATTACAAGCGTGCTTTTCGAGAGTGCATCGAAGATAATTGTTAAATTTATCTTTTTTAATTTTCAATTTGAGATTATACCATTTTTTTTCACTAATTGTGTATCTCAAATTAAATGATAAAAAAGAAAGAATACGTAAATTCTTGGTTATTTCACTTGTGTTAGTTTACTTTCTATTTTTATTCCCATGGATATAAGTACTTGTGATTACACAAGTATCAAATACGATGTTTTTTTGTTTTTTTTTTAATAAGAACTAAAATAATTAAACCCTAGAATCAAAACCTTCGTGTTGAAGGGTACACCTCATGGACCATAGGACTTACACTTGACCAAAATATTTGATCAAAATTTATAGGGAATTATAAGCATTTTACATGGGTATGACATCAATGACTCCATGGACTCGAAATTTACATCTTTCACCTAATGCAATGTGGCTACATTAATGACTCCATAAGACCACTCATGGCTTAAATGAGTGATATGTAATGGAAAATAGAGAATCTTTCTATTAAAACCAAGGAAATATTTGTATTATGGTTGAATAAACTCTTTTCACAACAATGGCACCAAAACAACCTCCTAAAGATAAACTTTCAAACTATGGATTGACCGGTACATAGCCTTACATTGGATTCTTAAACATATGACATAAAAAAGCATTACAATGTGTCCACTTTAGAATATCATAAAGGATAATGCTAATAAAGGCATAGGTGATATTCTCCAATCATTTTGATTATAGCTGAAGAGGTCAACAAGAAATTGACTCACAGTCTTTTGACATAACACAGATTTCTCGGCTACCACTTCACTCTCAATAATCAAATCTGCAAACATATCATCTCAAGACATATATCAGTGTATTTATGTTCATCACATAATTCTTTTTCCTATGTCTTTTTCCTACACACAATCATATCTTTAATACCTACAACACATTCATTAGTCATTGCAAACATATCAAATCACTGTGATGTCTGTGTTGTCTCAATCAAATTTGTATGTCCAAAACTTAGTGAGGTTTAAGAGTAGGTCTCAACTCATATATTATTTCCACAAACAATATGTTTCTGGGATTTATTCAGAGGGTGCACCCAGAATATCAAGCCTTCTAACTGACTTCCCACTTCAGGCCATCGATCCGCCACTGTAGACATATCTCAAT
>APFE031341645.1:82796-100450 GCA_000404065.3 Pinus taeda
ATAATTTTATTATTTTATTAAGAGTGATATATTAAAATGAATTTTAAATAGACAAGTATTTGTGGAAAATATTTTGTTTGATATGTCAAAGATTTATCTACAATGAATGAATATGAATCATTATTCAATTTATTACTTTTTAAATTGAGTTAACATTGTCTTTTTTTATTATAATTTTGCGATCAAATGCTTCATTTTACAAACAATCCAATATCTCTCCTATGTTGAGTTGACATTTAAATGTTTACACTCATTAATTATATGCTCTTAAATAACATAGCTATAAATATGCATTATTATTATTATTTAAATTTATTTTAGTGTGATATGCAAATATGATTTTTTGGAAACAAATTGACAATAATTTTATTAATAAAATTAAAATTACAATATAAAAAATTGGCTAGATTCAATTTATTATTTTTATTGTTTTTTTTAATTGATCCAATCTAGAGAAAAAGGATGAAGGCATCCCAAAGGAAAGATGCTTGAAGGATAAGAAATCTTTCTCCCAATGAGGAAGTTGTTGATCATCAATCCAATGATGTTGAAGGAGAATACCTAAATGAGAGGTCAAGAAGCTTAGAAGGTACACTATTGTTCTATTATGGATGTAAAGAAATAGGTCATTGATCTCCTAGTTGTGCATGCCCGTTATTAGAAGATACCTCTCAAGAAGAGGAAGAATGTCTCATGGTGAGAACGAAGAGAGATATCATGATTTCTCATCCATAGGAGGAAATAAGAATATGCTTGGTAGTGATGAAGAAAAGGCTCAAAGTGAAATATCTCTTGGTCATGGGTCTGTTAGTAATTCTAATAGAGAAGAAAAATATTTGGATAAGAAGATCAATTTCAAAAAGAAGCTAATCTCTTCTCTAAAAGAGATCATGGAGCTTGTAAATACAAACCAAAAATAAGAGTAGCTACAAGAATACAAGCTTCAGAATGATGGTTTGAGAAGAAAAAATATTGATCTAGATGTTAAAAAATGAGAGATTAGAAGGTTGACTGAGATGTTGATTACATTCATAGTGGGGTATTGAGGGAGACTAAAGGAAGAAGGAGATCCTGTAGTATCCATATTGAACATAATTTCCATTTCTTTCATGGTGAGTGCCCCTTTCTTTGTAGTTACATTTCATAATTAAGAAGAAAAGAGTAGAGAATAGCTATCACCTTATAGCTAAGTTTTGAATGTATCAGGATTTATAAACTACCATGGATGTTCCACTAGAAAAATTCTGATAAAATACTGAAATATTTATTATGATTTATTATTTTACTTTATTTTTAATTTAATTTTAATTTATTATATATTAATTTAATTTAAATTTGTTTTTTTTTTGAAGCAAAAGTCAGTCCTCCTATTCAATTGAATTGGTAAACCAAATTACATAAATTACATTAAACCCAAAAGAGATGTGATCCCTAGAGTTAGCTAGCCACACAAATTTTTGGGCTCCGAGCTAAAGTCTCCAAACGGGGTCAAGGGCCCACAAACAAAACAACTAGTCCTTCAGAATACTAACAATCATTAAGACCGTCCAATCTACCTTCAATGATCTGATGGACATGGCTTCATCTCTGAACGAAAACAAGTAACCTCTATAATTTATGAACCAGACCCAATGAGAAAATATAGATCACCATAAAAGGATTTCGGGTCCACCAGGGGGGATAACCCTCGAGCATGAAGCTCACCCGAAATCTACCAAATCCAATCTTGAAGCAAGAGTAGCGCAGAAGATAACATTGCAAGCATACCTGAAATGAAATAAAGTCATTGCACAACTTAAGTTCGGGTCCCACAAAACAACATGATCATTCTTGATCATTGATCCAAACCCAGAGATCAAACAGATGATAGCGATATCGCACTGCTCCATGGTGTCGATCTTTAGTGTGAAATGAGGGTGGTTTACCATACCGACCCCCCGCCACGTGTCAGATGCTGTATGGGATCACTCCCAAATCGCGAAAACCACTTCCTGCTTGAGAGGGGAGTGATCAATTAAATACCACTCAATGAATGGTTTTGTCTTCAGAAGAGGGGAAAAAGGAATACTACTGCTGCCTGAAAAGCCTTCCTTCGTCAACAAGCCCGGGTTCCTGACCCAAAACCGAACCTGAACTTAACACCCAATAACTTGAGAAATCCATCCACCATACACCAAGGATTTTTGAAGATGGAATTACTCATGCTGTTGAGACTTATCGATGTCTGCCTCTCACCAAAGACCTGCCTGACCAAAATTAGGGAAACATACAGAGGCCAAATCATAGCGATCTTGATTCTGTAGTTTTGTTTTTATACACCTACCTATCTTCTTCCGCTTGAGTGCGATAGAGAGTTTTCAGATTACCTTGAGGCACTACTTGCCACCCCATTGAAATTGTGTGTTCCTTAGAGTTTGCCCCTTGGTTTGCCAGTATATCTGCCAGCTTATTGTCCTTTCTGCATACGTGGTTGAATCTTACCGTACGTAGTCCCTGAAGGTGCCCATGAATTCTTTCGAAGACTTGGATTAATCTCTAGTGATTAGAGACTTTCTCTGGCCCTGTTCCAAAACTGATTCTTTTGACCGAGTTAATAACTAAATCATAGTCAGCTTCTATCACCACATTTAAGTAGTTGTCCTGCTTTAGATAATCTAAACATTGCTCCAGAGCCATTAGTTCTGCCATATTATTGGTAGATTTTTCTAAATTACCATGGAAGAGGAATAGAATACTCCCATCTTCATCTCGCAGAACCCCTCCAAAACCTGCAGATCCCAGATTACCTTTTGAAGCTCCATCTATATTGTATTTCAAAAAACCTTTCGAGGAAAGATGCTGAAACTCCTTTTCAGATTCCTTTAGGAACACTTTCCTATTCAGGCCTTGTGGAGTGATCCTCTACATACCTAACTGCCTGAGAATTTTATTTTTAGCCTCTGAGGGAGGATTATTGGGGAGATTTCTCACTGTGGTGCCAACCGTTTCCTTAAGCTGTTTTAAGATCTGCTCAAATAGGCAAAGAGAAGGATTCATTTCATTTTTGAAAATTCTCTTGTTTCTTTCCTTCCAGACATTCCATATAATGAAGCTTGGCATGAGAGCCCAAGCATAGTTAAGAACTTCATTGTCTGAAAAAATTATTCTCCAATTTCTTAGGGTATTGATCATACTCTCTTTGTCCCTATCGTTTTTTTTGGAAAATGGTGGAAAATGTGTCCCATAACCTAGAAGTGAAAGTGCAGTTATTGAGAAGATATTCCATGGTCTCCTTTTGGATTTCATAGAGCTAGCATCTGGAAGGCCCCATAAAACCCATTTTCCGGATATTGTCCCAAGTCAAGATCTTCTTGTGATACACCAACCACATGAAGAGTTTGATCTTCATCCACCCTTGGTGTCTCCATAGGTTCAGCCAAATTCTGCCCTAAGCATGGGACTCCAGCTCCTGGAGAAAACCTTTAGCCTCTTTGATATTAAAGATGCCTTTTTTATTGTTGCCCCATCTTAGTTGGTCCTGCCCCTCAGTAACTAAAATCATCCTTTTTTGCCATTTATCCTCCCAGAATAGTGTTAGATCACCCTCTCTGATTTCCTAAAAATTGTTTCTTTGTACTAAGCCTCTATTCTCCCAGGCCTTGTTCCAAATGGAAGAACCCCTTATATTTCCAAACATCCTTATGAGATCAGTATGGTGCTAGGAACTAACATATTTTTCTTTCCAAATACTTTCCCATTGAGCCTTTCGGTCTTTAACCCATCGCCACCAATGTTTGGCCACTAGAACGTTGCTGAGTATCTCCTGATCATCCAAGCCTAGGCCTCCTCGGTTCTTGGGTTTACAAATATTTTCTCAAGAGACTAAGGCCCATTTATTTCTATTCTCCTCCTTGCCCCAGAGAAAATACCTTTGGATGTTTCTGAATTGTTGCAGTACTCCTTTTGGAGCTGGGAGAGCTGATAGCCTAAAAACTGGGAAAGATTGGAACATCGATTTTGCCAGCACCAATCTTCCCACCAGATTTAAAGATATGATGGGCTATTTCCTAACTTTGTCCTGCATCTTATTGATCAACGATTCCTAAATTCTCTTATGTAAAGGTTTTGCAGTAAGAGGCACTCCCAGATACTTGGAAGGGAGGGAATCCCTTTGAAAGCCTAATATTATGGAGATGTTTCTCTTAATATCAATATTGGTATTAATGAAAAATATTTTTGATTTGGAAAGATTAACTTCCATACCTGTAGCCATGGCAAAGTCATTTAGAATTTTTTGTACGCTAAAGCCTCCTTGACCACGGGAATACCTTGTAACAAGGTGTCATCTATAAATTGTTGATGAGTCAAAACTTGTCCATTCTCCATTAGTTGAAGTCCCTGGATTTTTCCCATTACTCAATCATGCTTGATAGATCGACCTAGTCCTTCCATCATGAGGATGAAGAGAAAGGGTGAGAGTGGATCTCCCTATCTGAGGCCTCTTGAAGGAAGAAAAGTCTCCGAGGGAGAGCCATTAACCGGAATTGAAAATCTAGAAGACATTACAAGGGCCATGATCCATTTGACCCAGTTATGATCAAAACCAAACACAATTAGAACTTTCTTGATGTAAGCCCAGTTCACTTTGTCAGAAGCTTTGGTTATGTCCAGCTGCATGACCATTCCAGCTTTCTTCTTGTTAATTAAGGAGTGAACCACCTCATGAGCTTGAATGATGTTGTGTAGAATCTGTCTACCTTACATATCCAGTCTGTTCCCCCGATACCAGAGAAGGAAGCAGAGGTTTGAGTCTGTTGGCCACTACCTTGGATATTATCTTGTAGACCACATTACATAAAGCAATGGGTCTATACCTTTTTGGAGTTTGAGCATTATCCTGTTTGGCTATCAAGGAGATGAAGGAGGCATTGAGCACCTTCTAGATAGTTTTGTTCAACTTGGAATCCTCCACAACCCTCAAAATATCATTTTTAACAATATTCCAGCAGGCTTCAAAGAAATCCACATTGAAGCCATCTGGGCCCGGTGCTTTGATATTCTTTATTTCTTTGAGGACTTCACTAACCTCCTTTTTAGTCACTGATCTATTAAGGTTGAAATCGTCCTCTCTAAACACCAGCTTAGGAATATGACTAGTCAAGTCCCTAATGTAATGTTCTCTTTTTGGGATGTTTTCCTGAGCTATGCCTCAGAAGTGCTGGACCAACACATATTCTATGTCCTCATGTGATTGCTGAATCTGCCCATTCTCATTCTTGATCAACGAGATTCTATTGTGAGCTCTATTGGCCATAGTGGATCTATGGAAAAATTTGGTATTGCATTCTCCCTCTTTTAGCCATTGAACGCTGGATTTTTGTCTCCAAAATATTTCCTCTTGTTTCCACAAGTTATCCCATTCTTGATGATGTTTCTCAACTTGATCATTATTTTCTTTGTCAAAGCCCTCCTTGATCATGACTTGGTTGAGTTCCTGCATCTTGTTTTCAACAGATTTATTTTCAAAAAAAATGTTGCCAAAGTCATTCTTGTTCCAGTCTTTTAGTCTCATCTTGATGTGCTTTAATATTTTTTGTAAAAGGAACATTCTTGTTCCTTGAATCTGCAAATCCTCCAGCCACCATTTTTTAATATTGCTCATAAATTCTGGGTGTGAGAGCCATATATTCTCAAATCTAAAAGGTCTATTCCAAGGGGCCCTATGCCCTGAATCTCCATTTGAACCGGCCAGTGATCTGATCCTCCAAAGGGAAGAACCCTCGTTATTATTTCGTTATCTATGAGCATAATATCCTCTGAAATTATGAATCTGTCTAACTTGGAGGCTACATGAGACTCTCCTCCTCTTTTATTATCCCATGTGAAGTAGCCATTGCTTGTCTCCATATCCACTAGCTTCATATTATCTGTAAATGTTTGAAAGGCCAAAGAGTCTGTATTTAGAGCTCTTGTTCCACCTTTTTTCTTTGAAAGAGATTTGATCATATTAAAATCTTCCCCTATAATCCAAGGTATCCTTGCATGTCTATCCCTGAGATCTACCAGGGATTCTATGAATCAGAGTTTTTCATCTATTCTTTGAGGACCATAAACATTCGTGACAAGATAGGTTTCCCTATCTCCGACACGCTGAATGACCAATGATAAATAATTCATGGTTGCCTCAGCATCTATTATTCCTATTCTTTGAGGATTCCAGAGAGAGAGAATACCTCCTACTGAATTCTCTGCATTAACTTCTAGAAACTCAAATCTACTAAGCCATGTGCTATGTATTTGTCTTAACTATTGGATGGAACATTTTGTTTCCTGGATGAAAATTATATCCAGAGCCTTATGTTTCATTCTATTACTAAGCATTCTTTGTTTCCTTTTACTACCTAGACCTCTAATATTCCGATATGTGAACTTCATAATTAAGACTAGTAAAGGAATAGCTTGCTAGATCTTTCATTTTACCTGAGTCTATCATGAGTTTACCACATTCCATCAGTAGCTTGTTCTATTTTTTCCTGCCTCTTTTCTTTCTTGGGTTTCTATTTGCTAATCCCGAAGTCGTTTTTATTGCTTTTACTCCTTCATTGCTCTACCTGCCCATGTTTTTTGCCCCCTCCAAACCCTTAGCTTGAGTTCTCCATAAATACATCTGTTGTATTCTATTTAACTATTCTTGAGGTAACGATTCTACCCCCCCCCGATTGTTCCTTGATTTAAGAAATCCTCCAGATCTAGGTGTTCTCTATCAAGAATCTTCTGAAGCTCATTGTTCTCCAGATCCATCTCACTTTGGGTCATTTCGTGATCCATCTCCGTCTCTATATCACTCATCACGATCTATTTCTGTTTATCATTTTCCTGTGTTTGTTCCCTGTTTTGTTCTTTCTCCTTTTCCTCATGACTTATTTCCCTTGCTTGCTCTTTTGTTGTTAACTCTTCATCAACTTCAAGAAATTGGAACTGGTTCTGACTAACCTGTTGTCCCTCCTATTGTTGTTTCAGCCCTTTTTTCCCACCTTTTCCTTTGTGTACCACTTTGTGAAAACTATCATCATCTTTCATTGTATTAGTTTTGCTCTTGTTCTCTACTTTACTAAGCGAAAATCTGTGAGAAGGTGGCCATTCTCATGGCATCCATGGCACTTGAACAGAATATGCTCGTAGTCTACTGCGTGTACCCATTCCTCGTCATAAACCTCTAGGATTACCTCATCTAGAAGAGCTCCTGATAAATCCATCTCCACACAAATCCTTGCAAAGGAGGTGTATTTTCCCCTTCTTGTGGCTTCATAAGATTTAACAAATCTACCTAATTTGTTGCCTATGGCAGCTAACGATTCAGTTTTCCAGTAATCAAGAGGTAGAGCATAAAGTCTCACCTAGACCGGGACTGAATTAAAAGTTTCCCGCTCCGGTACAAAGTTCATCTTCCATGGCCTCATAAAAAGACCTGCTGCTGCGTAGAAGTAGGGCCCTCCTTCAAACACTTTGTCTTTATCTTCAATGTTTGTAAACATCACCGTAAAGAAACCCTTTGACCCAAGATGTAGATCAATGCTCCCTTTGGGTTTCTAGTGGTATTTGATCCACGTTTGCAAAGCTTTTTCAGTGGGCCATACTCCCATGAATTTACAGATGATTTCATAAGTGCCCATGTGTTCCCTATGCATCTGCAGCGCTGGATCATTTAATACCACTCTGGGAGTGATTTCAGCTTTGGGTTTACAAGAACCCTTTTGTCTTTTGTTCCCTATTTTTTGTTAGCTTCCTCCTTGTCTTTAGTGTTGTTATTCTCTTTCGGTTTGGTACCTTCTATCTCTTCTACCATGTTTGTTCTTTCTTCTTCAACGGTATCTATGCCTTTGTCTAGAACTTTCTTGCCCTTATTGGCCACAACTTCCTTGTAGGAGGGAGTGGAGCTCCCTCCTCTGCGATTTTCCATGAAAAAACCTCTGTTGTAACCAAAACCCTAGCTATCCACAGTTCGCTCCTGAACCTCCTACTTCCTTTAAACTATTTCATTATTAAACAAATTTTCTTTATTATGAATATTAATTCCCTTTAGATATCATATTATTTATTTGTTTATTTTATGCGAAAATGAATAAATTAGCTAAAATGTGATCAAAATGGAACATAAAAGAATAAATATGTCATCAGACACAACAAACACAATTTTTTCCCTAAGAATCCCTTATAGGAAAAAACCCAGTTAGAAGGTGAAGCTACTATGCTCTCTTTTATTTGGTATGGGAATGTTCATGTACAAAGGAAGAGGTACTCTCTATATATTTACTTGATAATTATGGGTTGTATGGATGTTGTAGAACTTTAGCACCTAATGCTCTAATATCTAACTTTGTACCCCTAGTTTCTTTTCTTAACCATGGAACAAAATGTGGCTAGCCCCATTTTCCTGAATAATGGGGGTTGATGTGGCACCTTCTCATACCATGGTGGCCAACATGGAATTTTAACTTGTGGGAGGCATAAATTTTGCATATAGAATATAATTGATGTGATTCTTCCATCATTTGAAAGATATTTGAGGGTTGAATAGTGACATAGGGTCTAGCACAAGTGAGAGTTTTTTGAACCCAAAAAAATCATTTAGTTCTTCAAAATGGATTCAAAATTTTCTTGATCTGAATTCTCCAAACTAGGACCCCCTTTTAAAATGACCATGAAAGCTTATTCCTCAATTTCTTTCCACTTCAAAATCACCGAGATAGATGAAAAACAATATAATGATCTGATCTAGAGAAAAAGGATCAAGGCATCCCAAAGGAAAGATACTTGAAGGATAACATACCTTTCTCACAATGAGGAAGTTCTTGTTCATCAATCTAATGATGTTGAAGGAGAAGACCTAAAAGAGAGGCCAAGAAGCTTAGAAGGTATGTTATTTTTATATGATGAATTTAAATAAATAAGTCATTTATCTCCTAGTTGTGCATGTATTATTAGAATATATCTCTTAAGAAGAGGGAAGAATGTCTCATGGGGAGGACGAAGGGAGATCCCATTTTCTCATGCATAGGAGAAAATGAGAATATCCCTGGTAGTGATGAAGAAAAGGCTGAAAGTGAATTATATATTAGTCGTGGGTCTGTTATTAATTCTGATAGAGAAGAAATGATTTATATCAAAATATTTATTTCAGAAAGAAGCTACGCTCTTCTCTAAAATGATCAAGGATTTTGTAGAGGTAAACCAAAAATAGGAGTAGTTTCAAGAATATGAGCTTTAGAATGATGGTTTTAGAAGATTTTTTTTTTTATCTAAATGTCCAACAAGGAGGGGTTATAAGATTGAATGAGATGCTAACCAATCATCTCAATGAAAGAGAAGCCCGTTGTGAGAAACTAAAAGCTAAAGTAGTCTCATTGAGACATGATTTAGAGGAGGCTAATCATCAGTTGTCTTAATATTAGAAGATTAAAAAGGGCTTCAATGAAGTTTTGAGTCTCAAGAAAGAAAAGTAGAAGGAGAAACTAATTAGGATGAAGCAATTATGAAGTCCAACAAAAATAAAGGAAAATAAATTATTAGATAACAACATTGTTGAGTAAAGTAGAAGCAAGGAGAAAAGGAAAATAAACAATATAATTTTAAGCAACAACAACGAGGAAAAAGAATGAAAAACCCTAGTAAACAACAAAATCAAAGGGAAGCCCAAGGTAGCATTCCAAATGGCTAGGGGAGGCAACAACAACAGAGTATTTCCTTTGGAAGAAAATCAAAAAGTGATGGAAGACACTTGAATAACCAACAAAGATGCTTTCCTCCTGAAGGAAAAAGCCCTCAAAGAAAAGGAATCATCATAGAATATGCATGCAAAAGAGGCAACTCAACCATTTGATATAAAAGGACACAAAATAACACATGAACATGATTTTGTCTTCATCTCTTTGTGTAAAGGAATCAACATGCAAAGGAGTGAAGGGAATAAGCAAAGATCTGATCCTTCCCTCAAAGAAAACTATAGAAGAATGAAAAGGTATGATCCTCTTAATTCTGTAGTAAACTTCTCTAAGAATACTAGTTGCATTAAGTATACACTTCATGCCAACAAAGAAACAAGAAGATCATTTAATTCTTCCTTGCAGAAAGAAAATTCCAACAAGAAGATTTTGGTGAAGAAAGCTAAGATGAAGGAGAAGTGTCCTCCAACCCTGTGTAACCAAGATAAATTCCAAGAAGGGATGTGTAAGAAACTGGAGGTAAAGCTTCTGTCATGACCCAATCTATGAAGGTTTGGACGAAAAGAGAGGACAATCTACTAAGGGGAATTAAACCCCCTATTTATCTTCATTAAAGAAGTGAATGACTTCAAGTGAAGCAAAGAGAGTTAGATGTAGGCATCAAAATACTTTTCATATAGAGGTGCATCTAAATGATAGAGGTAAGACAAAGTTCCCTCGTTGATTACAACAATGAATTGTTTTATTTAAAATATATCAACATTACATGAGTGAAGAGGAGTTGCAACATAAGTGTGGAATGACAAGAGGCCCAAAGTTAAATCGGGTCCAAAAGATTAGTCGCCATGTAGAAGTAAGAACGTAGAAACAAAGAATAGGAAGGCATAAGCAAAGATATCATAAAAGGGAGAGAGAGCATTGGCTCATGGGGGGTTTCTTTATTAGTAGTAGTAGGAAACAATCTTTAACTGCAAAAAGAATCATTACTTAGGAAGTGAAAGGTTTCAATCTTGGGTGAAGTACCCTTATTTCATTTATTTTGTGAATTTGATTATGCCTAATAATTTTGGGTTCACGAACATTATTAATACAAGCTTTGCATGTTCCTTAGTTGTCAATTGGTATCTCTATGTCAAATGGTAATCTTTGGTTCAGGTGGGGTAACCTTTTATATAAATGGACATCTCTTTTTGAGAAGTCATAAGAATTTTCCTAGTGCACTATCCAATTTGTATCAATTTCTT
The DNA here is from genome assembly GCA_000404065.3 of Pinus taeda. NCBI lineage: Eukaryota > Viridiplantae > Streptophyta > Pinopsida > Pinales > Pinaceae > Pinus > Pinus taeda. Next base: position 93,742 of record APFE031341645.1, read on the forward strand.
GGTTCAATTGGTGTTGTGTAAGCAACAATACATACTTGTAGAAGCATGATCTTAAGGGGAGAAGCGTTTAACATGCTCAAGTGAAGTGAGCACATATTATGTAATAGAAACAATAATGAAAAACAAGCCAAAATACATCTCTATTAGTTGGTATTTGTAGCAACAACAATACCATATGTAGTTTTTATGGATACGTAGATGCTTTGGAAAAAGAGACGGCCAAGCAGTCATAAGGTGTTCAAAACCGAATGAACATTCAAAGAAGAGATAATATATGTTTAGGGGGAGCATATCATATATGTATGGCTCCTAAATTGTCAACAACAACTACAAGGAGAGACAAACACATGTTTACTAATGCTTGGTTTTGCAAGTGTCTTTGCCCATGATGGCGTAGCTAATCTTGACTGGCAAACTTCAAGCACCTCATAAAAAAATTTCAACCCTTGAGAAGATAAATCTAGAAATGAGAATGCACCTTGATAATCTGATCCTCAAACATTAATTAAAGAGGGGGAGAGAAATAATTTTTTTGTCCTTTTCCATTGATGTCAAAGTGGGAGAGAAATATATGTGTGCCTCATGAAGGGAGAGAATGCTTATGACAACCATTCATGTAGGGAGAGAAATCTCAATCAAAACCATTCATTGGATAACAGTCTGATTGTTGAATGTAGCATGAGAAGTAGCCATCAATCTAGAGAAGTGACGTATGCGAAAGGGGGAGATTGTTTGACAATTGACATTATTAGTATGGTAGATATCATTAAGTGTGTTGGCACTGATGTCCATCAGGCTAGAATTGATGTCAGAGGCATAGTGTGTTTGAAATTGATGTGCATGGAATGTTTACCTTATGGGGAGTCTTCTGGTTACTGTAGTTTTTGGTAGAGAATCGTCATAGTAGTAGGATAAACGAAGAATCCATAAATATTATAGCTATAATGGTTATATGTCCTGGGCTTTGAGATCATTTCTTCTCAAAAAATTATCTTAGATGTTCCTGGAAATGGAACAATTGGATAATGTTCAAAGAGATATTTCCAATGTTATGTTGAAGTCTGTAAAAGGCTTCTTAGACCAAAAGATATGACCGGTCAAAGTGTACAAATAAAAAGGTCAACAAAAAGGGTTCACAGCCTCAAGGTTTTTCCTCTCCCTTGTGTTTCACATTAAATTTATTTATTAATGTACTTTTGGACTTAGGAGGATTTTGGAGTAAGGTTAGGACTTAGGAATAGTCGAGCTTAGTTAGAGGTTAGACCACACAACAAAGTTTGGCAACAGTACAAAGGACCAACCCCGACACTCGACTTGTGAGGGAATAGATATAGGTGGAAAGGGTGATAGGTGGCACCACGTGGTCTCAATGATGTAAACATAGGGTAATGTGGAAACATGGGAAGAGGACAGATGGCATGTATTTCTGACAATTTCAGGTGGCCAAGTGGGCCAAATCTAGGTGAGATGTTGATTTTAGTTTATTTCTTTTATGCAATGGATCGTGATAAAAAAAAGCACATAAACTTCAATATTTTTTGTAGAAATTTAGTGGTTAAAAATGGAGAAACCTACAACATCAAACACAACAAATTGATAACAGAGTTTACCCCTCCTGGGCCATGTCTCTGGGTCCAGCTTCCAATAGTGGAATTTTTATTTATATGCCAAAATTTTCAATACATCATCATACATGGTTCAATATGTAAAAATAACACTTGCATTGCATCTAGAATGCCCCGAAACCGCTATCTATGCTCTTCTTGAGCACAAAAAGTTTGAAAAATGAGCAAGATATGACCATTTCTCCAATATGGTCTGTAAACTCCTCTCCAAAAGTGCATGACTCTGCTAAATTGGCAACATACTTGTTTCATCCCAATTGGTTTGGTGCTTAGGTTTGAATCCCATAGGTCGCGAGTTTGATCCACACCTTTCAACAATGATTTCACTGTTTTAATTGTAATTTTTTTTTTTTAAACATTGGGTTTCTCCGTAAGACACCCACCTAGTTACATGGGACCACATGGAACTGAGGGGAAAGAGCTAAAGGCCACACACTCTCCCTAGCCCCTCTCCTAGTCTTGTGGCTATCATATGGCCCTAGGCTTGGGTGAGCGTAGGGTGCCACATGCCCCAACCCCTATCTCTTTGTCGGTGGTTGCATCCGTTAACATAACAATGGGCCATTGGCCTAATATTCACACCCACCTCCTAGTCTATTGTGGTAAGTCATAAAACCAAGGTTGGGCTAATCGGGAAAGCCTTCTGATTCGACAAGTGGGTGACCATAGTTAATAAGGATCACCTGTGGCCCAATGCTTGGGAACTTGTTTCACTAATTGGAGGTTGAGCATTCGAGCCCGGTGGAGGTTTATTGATCTGTTGAACAAATTTTCAATGTCAAAACCAAGGAAGTTCAAGGAGGTCTCTCATAGGGCCACGTGGCACCCTCTGATTGGTCCGTGTGGTGACTTATGATTGGTCCACCAATTCAACCATACATCCAATAACCGCACACCACATGCCCTCATTGTATTGGCCCAAATGTCATCCATATCCTCTAGTCAACCTACTGATGCTAGCACCACCTCATCGTATGGTCTAAAAAGTCAACCCTGCAAGTAGATTTATTTTTTTATTGTTTGCCAAAAACTCCAAAACACGATAAATTCCTCATACGATGTTGGAATGAGGTGATTCAAGCACCATTAGAATCAAAATGGAAAGATATATGATTTGGCACTATTTTTAGGATATTTTGAGAACTTTCATTTTTTAGCATATTTTTTATCCCTTGGATAACATGTGGCACCAACCAAGATGGACCATGTGGCCTTGATGACATCATCATGATGAAAGTGTGATGTAAACTAATGATGTAGCAAGTTCTTGAGGTTCATGTTAGGGAGTTGGCTTGGTGAAGTTTTCCTTTGTATTTGGTTTTCATTGAAAATCAAAATATAATGACCCTATGTTGGGCTTCCGGTTGAGTCAGGACTTTAGGCTAGTCTAGAGGTTAGTTTTTCGGGTAGGTTCAACGAGATTCCAAAGGAGTGGACACCCTCGACCCTCCAACTCGTGATGTCCATTATCGAGTTAATCACTTTTTTGAGTTGACACATGGTTCTAACACCTCGAGCACATGACAACAAGTTCTGAAGGCTGTAGGAGTTTTGACAGGAAAGAAAGTTAAGCACCTTAGGAAAGTTAAACATTTTTTCAAGTTTTGCAATAAAAAAGATGTTTGCACCTTAAGAGATTTGATCCCTTTCGGTGCTTAATAACAATTTGTTTAAGATGGATTTATGTTAGTTTTATAATATTTTCAAATATCATGTGCTACCAAATACCATATAAAATTATCTTATAATATTTATAAATCCAATGGATTACCCAATACCACATCAAAAAAGATAGTCTCGAGGGTTAGCTCAATTTGTCGAGTTCTTGTCACTAAAGCACCTTGTTAATTGGAAGTCACAGGTTCAATTCTCCTCGATTCCATCAAGGTTAGGCTATGATAATAAGTCAATAGAATGTGATCCCTTCAGGTGGATCTACCTAAATATTTCCTTGGAAAAAATCCACACAAAATTATTTTATAATATTTGTAAATGCCATGACAAAAACCCTAATCGTAACATCAATTAATATAGCCATTTCAGAGCTTGTTCATAAATTCATTAATTCAAGATGAAAGATATGTGTAATTCATGATGTTGACACATGGTGCCCATGCAACCGCCCATGAATGCACACACACAACCAACTTTGATCTGTATTAAATCTAGATCCATCAAGTGTCGAGAGGGATCAAATATCTCGAGGTGCAAACATTTTTTTAAAAATTTCAATCGAAAATATGTTTGCACCTTAATATATTTGATCCCTCTCGACACCTGATAAATGCGCAGTTAAGATGGATTTCCCCTCTCGACGCTTGATAAATGTGTGATTAAAATGGATGATCCCTCTCAAAGTTTGATAATTTGTGGTTAAGATTGATTTATGTTGGTTTTTAATATTTACAAATATCATGTGATACCAAATAGCACACAAAATCATTTTATAATATTTACAAATGCCATGGGTTACCCATACCATACAAGATTATTTTCTAATATTTGAAAATACCATGGGTTACCCCAACAACAAATGAGATTATTTTATAATATTTACAAATACTATGAGTTACCCAATACCAAACCCCTCTACAAAGGCAAACATACTCTACCACTCTTTGGATTTGAACATGTGATTTCTTAAAAGACTACACACTTTGTTAACCATTAAACCTAATATAATTATACATAGCCAATTTATATATAATTAAATACATTAAATTCTCCATTAACTAACCTGAATCCATGTGTAAAAAAACATGTACTTCCTTAAGGCTTTGGAGTTTACATAAAGTCTTTGACCCACCATAATATTTAAAAGTAGTTGTTCTATAAACAAATAAATAACACAATTACAATTAATATAGCTTGAGTGGGGCTTTAATGGTTAACAGCATGTGTTCCTCCTAAGAAGTCACGAGAGGGGGGGGTAAAGTATGTATGTGTAGAATATGTATGCCTTTGTAGAATTAGCAGTCAAATTACAAAAGAACAATAATAATACATGTAGTGTAATCTTTCAATTTTAACAAAGTGAAGCATCTCATATGCTTAAACAATTTATTCAAATAGTTTGTTTAGCTAACTTGTTAAAATAATTTTGAAAAATAGAAGGTTTAAACATCTTATTCACATATTTTTTCTACTTTAACTATCTTGCATGAAATTATATTAAGTCATATGGACAACTAATTAAAGATGCATAAGATATTTTTTTTTTACTATAGTCCATGTTGCTTTTCTATTTAGAGAATATTTTGTTTTTATTTTAAAATGAACACGTGTCAACTCCAAGTTGAGCACAAACATACTTACAATAACTTTCACATTAGGTTCGAAAATGAGCCTATTGGCTTAATGATAAATCACTTAAAATTTCAACTTTGGTTAGTTGTAAATTTTGATCCATAAATAATAAATTCAATAATATGATCATATTTTAATAATTCATGAAGCTATGATTTAAAACATGTGAATAATTATTGAGCCAAGAGGCTCATTTTACAGCCTAGTATCGAGTGTGATGTGCAATGTTGTTCGTCATGAAAATTGAATAGAAATTTTGCTCATATCTGCCAAAATAAAAATTATGAAATATTTAAAAAAAAATAATTATATAAAATTTTAATAACACGTTCATCATAAGCCAAATAATTATGAAATATTATAAAAAAAATTAAAAATTATAAAAATCATTTAAATAATGTCGGCTCATAAAAAATTACCGCGAAAAAATTAGATCTCATATTAAATCTATATTTAAAAAAAATCTAGCGTAGATTTGTTGAGAGCACATCTCATATGTAGCACGGTATTATAAATATCGCAACCATTCTTCTGAAGTGTTCGTGTTATTCTGATATTCCGGTCCACCAAAACCCTAAAGTGAAGTGAAGTGAAGGTAAAATTCTGACCGACAAAAACCCTAAACCCGTGGTCGTGTTACGTAACTTAGAAACATGGAAAATGAAAGGAATGAAGGACGGGGAGTAGGAAGGGAAAGTGAAAGAGGAAGAGAAGAAAATGGAAGAGTCGGGGAGGGATGGGTTTACGTATGGACAGCTTATTCGTTGAGAGATTATGTTGAGTTCGTTCGACGTAATGAGTTTACGTATGGATTGAGCGAGGTGGCCCTCCAAAATTTGCCGCGCTTCATCATTAATGAATCCAATTCAAATGAAAATGAAGATGAGATTCAGAACTGCTGCCCCGTTTGTTTGGACGAGTTTGAAGGTGGAGAGGAAGCGCGTGGAATGCCATGTGGCCACATCTTCCATGAGAGGTGTTTATTCACATGGCTCCGATCGAATTACACATGTCCAATGTGTCGTTATCGTCATCACATGTCTTTTTTTCAATAATAAGTTAGAAAAGTGAATTAGTATATTGGTTGAGGTTTTATTATGAATTGTTTAGTAATTTCTTTTTATATTAATTACTAATTTTTGATATTTAGTTTTATTTTCTTTTTATGATGACAAGATTGACTTTTGTGTACTCTATCATTAATTACTATACATTATATCAGTGATGTACAATAAATACAAATAATTTGAAAAATAACATCATATCTTAATTACTATCTACCATTAACACAAATGGTTTCTAATCACTTTACACTAAAAAATGCATTGACTTTTTATTTTATGAAATATTTCTAAACTTTTATAAAGTTTCGAAAAAAATATCATAGTAAATTGATTTGTCCTAAAATTACCCTCGATCAATTCACAAACAACTTAGTTTCAACTGATATCTCACATTACCAAACACAATTTTATTACTTAATATTAGTAATAGTTGTTAAAAAACTTTGATAGATCTTTTTAATAAAACCATAAATTAAATAAAAATAATGCACAATTGTATATTAACGTGGGCCCTCGTCATTTAAAAAACGAAAGAGAATCTTGATAGATTTTTTTTTGAATTGTTTTTAGTAAGAACATAACACTAAGACATAAATTTTTATCTTTTACTACATTTTCATTATTCTTACATAAAAAATGTCAACGTAATATAACTACTTTCTAATAATGTTTTAATTTTTTTTTATAATTTGTTCGATTTAATTTTTTTGGTGT